>JBBLXW010000052.1:0-149546 GCA_037893235.1 Trichoderma afroharzianum | reverse complement strand
CCCCCCCCCCCCCCCCCCCCCCCCCCCCCCCCCCCCCCCCCCCCCCCCCCCCCCCCCCCCCCCCCCCCCCCCCCCCCCCCCCCCCCCCCCCCCCCCCCCCCCCCCCCCCCCCCCCCCCCCCCCCCCCCCCCCCCCCCCCCCCCCCACCCCCCCCCCCCCCCCCCCCCCCCCCCGGCAATGGCTCCCCAACCGCCATCCTTCCAATCCGCCCTCCTCGCCGGCGCCCTCGCAGGAACAACCGTCGACCTCTCCCTCTTCCCCCTCGACACCCTCAAGACCCGCCTCCAGTCCTCCGCCGGCTTCTTCCCCTCGGGTGGCTTCTCCGGCATCTACCGCGGCATCGGCTCCGCCCTCGTCGGCTCCGCCCCCGGCGCGGCCTTTTTCTTCTGCACCTACGAGACGGCAAAGGCCTTTTTCGGCCAGCGCATACGCGGAGGAAACGGAAACGGTGATAATAGTGATACCTCAAGGACGTGGGTGCCCGCAGACGTCCTCACGCACATGCTTGCCTCCAGCCTGGGCGAAATCGCCGCCTGCTCCGTCCGCGTGCCCACAGAGGTCGTCAAGCAGCGCGCCCAGGCCGGCCACCACGGCGGCTCCTCCGCCCAGGCGCTGGGCCACATCCTGAGCCGGTACTCCGCCCCCGGAGGTAGCCTGGCCGCGGTCTGGCGCGAGCTGTACCGCGGCTGGGGCATCACCGTCTTCCGCGAGGTGCCCTTCACCGTGATCCAGTTCCCGCTGTGGGAAGGCATGAAGGCCTGGGGCCGGAAGCGCCGCGGCGACGGCAAGGACGTGTCGGCGGGGGAGAGTGCGCTGTACGGGAGCCTGGCGGGCGCCGTGGCCGCCGCGTCAACAACACCACTCGATGTGCTCAAGACGAGGGTCATGCTGTCCAAGGAGCGGGTTTCCGTGGGCGATGTGTTCCGGCGCATGGCAAGGGACGAGGGCGTGCGGCCCTTCTTTGCTGGTATTGCGCCGCGGGTGACGTGGATATCCATTGGCGGTGCGATATTCCTGGGGAGCTACCAATGGGTCATCAACACCATGAACAGCATAAACTCATAAACCAAAAATGTCACCGAGTTTTCAGAGAGAGAAAGTGGGAATAAGAAAAAGGGAAACAAGAATCAAAATGGGACTATATAGATCGGCGCTATGGCGACGGGGATATATATATGTATCAACTTGGCTGTATAAACAGGAACACGAATTAGGAGGGCTCTTTGTATGAATAGACCAGCGTATCAATACTGTATATCCCCCTTCCCCTCCATCCATCATGATTTTGTATAGTAACGACATGAGAATAGATGATACAGATAACTGTTTTAGAAGATAACAATATATCTCGAGACGCGGACATAAATTATATATCAAGGAGAGAAGAAGGAAGAAAAATCATTTCGAACATGACGCTGTCAGGGATCTGATATATAAAAGAAAGCACAGAACAAGGTATAACAAACAATTGCGTTGCCGTTCACACCTATACACCGTTGGTAGTCTCAGTCGCCGCCTCTCCTGCGGGCAGTGGTGGGACTGGTGGCACGCTCGCGTCCGCCGACTGTGTACTGGAGATTGTTGGCAACGGGAGGATCTCTTTGCGGCCATTGGCTTTGTAATAGAGCATAATGTCGCTTCCGCCCTTCCAGACGTGGGTCCGGAGAGTGGCCAGGTTCATTGTTGGATGAAGCAGCTGCAGCAGAGGGTTGTTGTCAGTCATTTGAAACTTGGGATGAAAACAATAAAGCAAAGGGTTGTTAGTATGCTTACCTGGTCATTGCAGTATAGTTCGAGATACTCTTCGGGCTTGAGCGCGTTGGGATCCTCCTCTTGCTCTGGCTCAATCCTCTCGGAAACATAGCCCAGAATCTTCTTCACCCGCAGCATCCGGTTGGCGTTCAGACGGCTGTTACCATCCGTCGCAATGGGAGGCAGATTGCCCATGGGTTGCAAGACAAAGGATATCTTGACCGGGTCTTTCAGGGGGATCTGGTTCTGTAGTAGCACGTCCCCGAGCCACATGGGCGCTTTTTGCTCGATGATATCGGCATCTCTGCCGAGATTCTCCACCGTTCCTTGGTACAGGTTTGCACTGCCACCCGACGTTTCCTCCTGTATAATGACCTTGGTCCCGAGAGGGAGTTTCAATACGGGTGTGTCGGATGGCAAGCTCGGTGTTACTCGCGTCTCGACGAATTTGTCGGGAGACTCGGCAATTTGCTTGTCATATTCGTTTCGGATCTTCTGGATCACGCCAAAGAAGCTGTCATCAACCTCCTTTTCGTGATTGGAAGAAGACTCAGACTCGTCGGCCTTGTCATCCACAACGACGGGCTTCTCTTGTGTTGCCTGAGATGCCGACCGGCCGATTCTCTTGGAGCTGAACGACATGCGGAATTTTCTGCTGAATGGTGATTTACTGTCGGCGGCCTTCTCCTTCTCCTTGGATTTCTCGTTGCTATTATCCGTAGACGTCTTTGGCTCTGATGTCTCTGCAGCCGCAGGAGCAGCCGCGGCGCCACCAGCTGGCGCAATGCCAGCTGTGAAGTAGTCGTTCTCAGCCGATGGACGAGAAGCTTCCCTTTCCAAAGGGCTCGCAACCGCTTCCTCCGGCACGCCTTGGAGCGTCATTTGGACACCAGGCGATGCCAGCCCAATCGCTAGACCAGGGGTGGTCACTTGAAGATGAGGCGCAATTGCGCGTGGCGTCAGAAGCTGATCTGACACAGCTCCAATACCAGGCCCGGGAATGACGATTGACGTGGGCGCTTCCGCCCGGCTCGCAGCCTGTCTCTTCTCCACGCCCTCGTTCAGTTTTGAGCGGTGTGACTCGTCGCGTCGGATTTCCTCGTCAATAAGATTGGCAAACAAGTACCGTAGGATCCATTTGCCGAGGCTCACTGGATCATCATGTTAGCCAGTTGAACGGGGATCTAGAAAACGAACAGGGCATTGTCATCTACCTCTTTGGTCATCCCTGAATTCAATGGGCTCATCCAGTTCGAGTTCGTCAGCGTACACCTCGGCGTCGAAGCAGTTGAAGGGCTCCAACACGACAGTGAGATTGCCAGAGCTCAGGTCAACTGAGCACCAAGGAGCCACTGCTTCTCGCGTATTGACCTGCCTCTCGACATCTTCGAGATGTTGCTTTCCAAAACTCTGAACAGGTTTACACTGTATAGCTGTAAGCATGGGGCCACCTTGGAACAAAGCAACAATGAAGAGGTTTGGGTTTGGCATACCTTGATCAAATCCCAGAGCAATACATCGCCAGCCGTATCCAAAGTCAAGACCCTCCTCCTATCGTTGAGTAGCTTGTGCTTCAAAAGGCCGAATTGACCTTCAATTGTCTCTACTGGCAGGGTGTGGATGGGCTTGATTTCCGGCTCCGGTTGTTCCACGACCACTTCCGAATTCTTTCTTGATAAGCCGTCATTACCGGGGGTTGGTTCTGGGTCCAGAGGCGTGCGCGACGGGAAGGTGGCTGTGTTGGATATTCTCAGAATCGACTCGGCGGGTATCTCCTTTTCCTTCTTGGACGACCCATTCGTTTGCGGCTGAGTAGTTGCCGTTGATTGCCTTGTCTTGTTGGACGCAGCCGACATTGCGCGTTGACGGCGGTACTCTTCGGGAAGCGGCAGGTTTGCGCTTGTGTCCACATCTTCCCAGCGGTTAATTGACGATCGGTTCGTAGCTGTCCAGATGTGACCGCCCGCAGCCACAACCTTGGAGACACCGAAATGCTCCTGTGCAACAGCGAGACTCAGTCCATCATCCATGTCCTCTAGGCTACCTCGTACGTCGGTCTTGGCGACGAGACCCGACCTATCACTGCTGTAAAAGATGCCGAGGCGAGGGTCATCCGAGTATAGAGACCAGATGCTCTCGTCATGCATTGTAAATGTGTACATGCAACGACCACCCTTGACACTCCACATCTTGATAGTCTTGTCGGCACTGGCGCTCAATATGGTATCGCCCACGTCGTCGATCAGAATGGCGCGGATGTTGTCTATATGACCGACGAGGTTGGAGACTTTGCAGCCAGTACGAGGATCGTAAAGCTTGACCGTCTTCTCTGGGCCGCCGCTGGCAATGAGATTACGACCGACGGCGAGAGCGTAGACAGAGCCTTTCTCTGTAGTCTCCTCGCCCTTGACGTTGACCTCGAGCGTCTTGCCCCCGCCATTGAGATCCCAGAGGCAGATTTTGCGGTCCAGGCCCGCCGAGGCAACCCAGTTGGCATTCATATCGCTCGGTGGCGTTGCGACGCACTTGATGTAGTCGTCGTGCTCTCCAATCTTCTGGGCGCGGGTGGCATCTTCCTGAGAGTGTGGTCGCCACACCTTGACAGTGAGATCAGAGGATGCTGATACTAAGGCAGTGTTGTGCTGTGCTAGAGCGAGGTCGTTGATCCAGTGCATATGCGCCTGCGTCTGGGCTCGGAACGTCGTGGTCGATTTTGGTTTCGCGGATGCATCGTCGATGATGTCGTTTCGGTGGCGTAGGTCGAGGTTCAGGTCCCAAGCGCAAATCATACCATCTCGACCACCAGAGTAGCTGGAGAGAGAGGGCATTTGTTAGCGAAGCTGTTCTGCTCGATCACAGCACAGACACTGGCAGACGCAACATGGCTTACAGGATGGCGTTGTCCGCATCAACGGCGAGGCCATTGACGCCGAGGCGATGGCCGCCCGCCGAGGATTTGGCATTCTCGAGCACTGGGAAGAGGCGGTTAGCAGTCGAAACATGGAAATCAGAGTCTCATCCACAGCGTCGTTGTGCATGGTCCATCTCCGAGGCATTCGAAAGAGAGCTGTGGTTCGTCTGATCTGGGCCGTCGGTCGCGTGCGGGGTGGGCTCATTAACAAGCATCTGTGCAGCCCGAACTGCAGAGGAAAGGAAAGGAAAAGAACGTGGACAGATGACGGGAATCCAAGCGGGGGGTCTCACCATAGCTGATTCTTTGACGCGCCTTCTTGGCCATGGCGAAGCACAATCACAGAGCTCGACAAACTGACGAACTTGTCTGGCAGCGAATGGCGATGTCTCGGAGAGAGAACCTGGAGAAGTTGCGGATGCTACGCTGGGGATTCGCAGACGACGGCCAGAGAGCGGTGGGATTGGCCAGCAGCTCCCCTGTAGGCCCTGCAGAAGTGCGGCTTTTAGCGCTTGCGGGTGTCATTCCACGTGTGGCTCAGTGGCCGTGGAGCAGCCCAGGCTACTGCTTGGAGCTAATATCTCGTAGCGAGGCGCTGCAGCGGTGGCTAAAAGGCGTCTGGTCTGGCCTGGTCAGCAGCTAGGCGGCGCTTTAGCCGGCAAGCTTTCCCCAGGTGGGGGCCAGCAGTGATCAGCCTGCAATCCCGGTCTGGATGGAATCGAGAGGTCCATCAGTGGTCGTCGTAAAATGGGGTAATGGAAGCCGAACTGCGAGTTGTACGGAGTTTGGATTTGGAGGAATTTGATGCATAGGTAGGTTTCGCGTCACATTGGGTTACTAAGCATGAGCAGACAATGCAGTATAGCGTGCTACCGAAGAGACGGGTGTGATTTAGATGCTGATAAGATTGACGCTCAACTTTTATAATTCAAGGTAATGCCTAGAGATAGAAAAAACAAAATGAAAAAAAAAAATCTCGTATCCAATTATATGCCTTCTTTGCTCTTATATCGTCGTCATTCTTCATCCTCGTCTCCTCCACATGCAGCTAAATGAGGACGTTTTATCGTCACATCATCATCTATACCACACCTGCATAGCAGCGGCCATTTCCAGACCAAAACCAAAACCGAACATGCCGAAGATCCGACTGGTATAGCAAAAATATTCAAAGAGGTAAACAACAATATCTCGCTGTGAGTATGTCGATATAATGTTCTGAGGTTTTTTCCCCCTTCTTTTTGCCGATATTGTTGCTTTTGCTGTCCTAAGACGGACTTGGTGAACAAAGCCGTTGCTTCTCGATATAACGACACAGCTTCAGTCGACATCGTACACCGACTGACTCTGCTTCGTTCCGGTCGCAGAAGCACAATTCGACAGGCTTCTGATATTTATTCTGTCCCCGCTCAGCGAACTGGTCCTACATGACCACGCATTTGCACGAGCAGCCCATGGGACACCATCGCGCAGACTGGACTCTCTTATGGCCTTCGCACTGCGGGCAGTCTTCGGTGTCGTAGGAGAGGTCGTCAACCCTGCCGGGGCAATCGTCGCGATAGCAACGCGTATTTCCTCTCGAGACCTGATGCTTGCAGCGATATTCGATGACGTTGCGTGTGCACATATTGCTACTCGGTTGTCTGCTCCACGCCGGAAGCCGTTCGATGAGTGGCTCGGGATCGTTTGCGGATCAAATGATGAAACGTGCGGTGGGCGGCACGTTGAAAACGAACAATGCTTTTCTTCTTCTTCGTCGCAAAGTCAAGTGAAAAAGCCAATCCGCTTCATGGGCGATATCTCATATTGAACGAGTGTGAGGTCTATACAACAAATATGACGAGAATCACGAGTCAGTTGACCAACGGTCCCTTCAGGTATTTAATAGGACGGCCACGCGTAATAAAAAGCACACAAAACCCCGTTCCAGCCCACCGTTGGCTGACCTTATACGAGCAAGATTCCGTGGCTACCGGACCAAAAAAAGCATAATGGGTGCGGCTTAGACTCGGCGGCGCGCGTAATCAATAGCGTTCGGGAAAGTCTTGAGACCCGAATGGAAGGATTTTTCTCATGTCACCGTACGAATACTCTTGTGAATAGCGCGCTACCTAGACATTCCGGGTACCGGCAGAGACATTCATACGAGTACGCGGGCAGCCAATTCCGCAGCTTGTCTCAATCAAGTGCCCCTGTCGACGCATGTGACTTGTTGCTTGTCCGATGCTGAGCTTGAACTGAACTGAACCTCCATGATTGCCGACGAACCTTGCCTGCTCGGCAGGACGGACTACCTAGCAGCAGCGTGCAAATCAGATAGTGCAGCTTTCGCGATAGCCGCGTCTCGTGGCCTGAGCATCAATCAATCACATGGTGTCATTGTCATCCATGCCTCCTCACCAAACGGCTGTTTGACAGAATAGGATGAAATGAAATTACACTTTGCATCGGCCGTGTGTGATTTACGAGTAAGTCAAGGGACCTTGGATGGCACCTAATAGATCAAGCTGCAGGGACTCGTACCCGCTCCTCACGCTCGCCACTTACAGTCCAGCAACTTGTCGAATGCAGCATGAGATTAGCTTCTGCCAAGTCGAGCGTCGAGTCCCCAGGCCGTGTCAATTACGGCTAATGCCAGGGTGGTATTCCGAACGGAGCGCCGAGGACGAAAGCAGTAGTTGAGCATTGCTGTAATATTACTCGTACTCGAGAGGCCTTTTTTGTCACCCAGTCCAGTCTTTTCAGGTACCAGAACGGCGAACGGCGACTGGTGTCCGCCGCCTCTAACGCTCTAACGCTCTACAGTAGCGCTCTACTGTAACGGTCCAACCCCAAAACTTGCCCCGGCGCATCGTTAATCCGGTCGCCTTGAACTACACGAAAAATTGCATCAATATCATGGCCATCGCCAGTCCTTCCACCATCTTCCAGCCTCAAGGCAACCACTATCCACAGGCTCAGCGACAAAGCGCCCTTTGTCTTCACCTGGCTCTGAGTGAGGCGACTTCTCGGGATTAGCGCTGCGACCGCCTGGACGGCTTTGTATACTTGGTCCCGACAAAGGCTGCGCTCTCGCTCTTTCTTCGCAAAAATCCAACTAATAGTGCCTGAATCCATCTTCTACCTTGCTTTTCGCAAGTCGCATTGTGTCCAGCGAGATACCATACCAATCCGATCGCAAGTGGCTATACGACGTTGATTACAATTTGGGTCGCCGGGTTTTTAAAATTGCGCGCGTGTCCAATCTGTGAACATTGCCTATGCTGTGTTAATCAAAATCAATCCACCTACTGTTGCTGTTACTGTACTCTCGCTCGCTCGCTCGCTCCGGCTCTCAATCTGCCATTGACCCCCGGTTACCGACGTTTTCTGCCCATCAGTCAATCGCGCTGTACCGTATTCTAGCAGCGACTTTCTACCGGCTTGGAACATACATACGCTGCACTTGACACTGCAATAATCCGTCGCCATGGCCGAGCCTGCGCATCCTGATATCCAGAGCATCCTGGCCGCGCTTGGTGAGACACCAGAAACCTGTGATGGAGCCCAGACCCCAAACTGACCGCGCGCATCAGCTTCCCAAAGGCCTCCGTCATCAGCCTCGACCCAGACGCCGCCCGCATCTGCTGGCGCATACCCAGCACCGCCTGGCAGCGCTCAGCCAGCCTCGTATCAACCCCCGCCCCCAGGCGTCGCGGGTTTTGCTCCTCCCAACTCTGGCCTGCCCGCTCCCGCCTCCAGCGGCAATGTCGACCTGAGCGCTCTTCGACCCGTCAACTCGGGCACGATGAACTTTGACGATGTTATTTCAAAGGCGAGAGCGTATGCGACCGAGAAGGGCATTACGCCTTACGACCGCCCGCTCGTCTATGGCTCAGAGTCTCGAACTTCTGACAGGTCTTTCCGCCGATCTAGATCACGATCTCCTCCTCGCGGCAGCGGCGGCGACTATCATAATGGCAGCTCATACCGGGACGATCGTCGTGGGGCTCCTCAGGGTCGAGAATATCGCGAGCGTTCCTACTCTCCCCCATCACGTGGGCGCACCTTTTCCCCTCGTGGCGGCGCTGCCGGTCGAGAAAGATCTCCTCTGAGAGGTGGTGATGACAACTCCGAGACGATTCAGATAGAGTCCAGTCTGGTTGGCCTCATCATCGGCCGCCAAGGAGAGAATTTGCGACGGATCGAAGCTGACACGAATTGCCGTGTCCAATTCTTGGCGGCTACCGATGGTGGTCCCTTCCGACAGTGCAAGATCACCGGCCCACGCGCTCGTCGTGCCGAAGTCAAGACAGCCATCAATCGCATCATCGAAGATAGTGGAATGGGAGCCCTTAACCGCGCCCAGGAAAAGCCTCGTGATCCTGCTCGAGGCGGAGCAGCGGCTTTGAGGGATGGCGAGGACCATATGCAAATCATGGTTCCGGATCGCACAGTCGGTCTCATCATCGGACGAGGAGGCGAGACCATCAGGGACCTACAGGAGCGATCTGGCTGCCACATCAACATTGTTGGGGAATCTAAGAGTGTCAACGGTCTGCGTCCTGTTAATCTCATTGGTAGTCGTGAGGCGGCCGCTCGGGCCAAGGACTTCATCATGGAAATTGTGGACAGCGACAGCCGGGGCGATGGTCCGGCTTCTGGCACTAAGAAGCCCCCCAGCGCTTCTCGCAATGATGGACCGCCGAGAGAATTTTCCGGCGGTTCTTCTGACAAGATCAATGATGCCATTTACGTTCCGTCAGATGCAGTAGGTATGATCATCGGCAAAGGGGGTGAGACCATTCGGGAGATGCAAAACAGCACTGGCTGCAAGATCAATGTGGCTCAATCGTCAGGCCCTGGCGAAGTCCAGCGGGAAATTGCGCTCATTGGCACACGTGATAGTATCGCTCGTGCTAAGCAAGCCATTGACGAGAAGGTAGAAGCAGTGGTAAGTTGATGACAGAAACACCTTGCATGGTCCTTAACAAACATCAATACTAATGCATGGGCAGCGACAGAAGAGCAGTGGTAGCGGTGGCCCCCCTGGCGGCCGAGGTCGCGGACCGCAGGATGATCGACCGAGCTACTCCCAGCAGGGTCCCGACTCGTCTACTAACCAACCTCCCCAGTCTTCTTCAGCCGATGGCTCAGATCCGTATGCCCAATGTAAGTCCCCTTTATCTAACGTTGAGTCTTGAACTCTGTTGACATCTGTCGCCAGATGGTGGTTATCAAAACTATGTCGCTCTTTGGTATCAGTCTTTGATGTACCAGCAGCAGCAACAAGGGGGACAAGCAACACCTCCCTCTGGAGGCCCTCCTGCCGGTGCCCCTCCCCCTGGAGCCCAGTAAAGCTTGCATGTGTTTTGATTGCAAGCAGCCGCGTGCTTTCGTGACTGGGTGTGACCTTGACACTGGATGCTGGCCTAATAACTTCGCAGACTCAGCGCCCCTTGAAGATGCCATGATTTTCTTGACTAGCACCACCCCCGAAGCTCTTCCCGACTTTAATCTCTCTTGAACAAGAAAAAAAAACACACACAAAACATACAAAAAAGCCCACGACTATATGACACTATTTTATGGAGTCCACGTCTGTACTCACCAAATTTTTATACCCTGCCATTTTCCCTTCTTTCACTCTCGAGGATCGCTGAATATTTCTGTTCGATTCTACGGCCCCGTTTAATATGATGAACGTATACCCCCTTTTTCTCTTTGTCTGGTGGCCGTCTGACACGGAGACTTGACGTGCTGGCTGTGCAAGCGACGCCCATGCCTGCTTACTATGATCTTGACTCCCGTATTGCCGTCAATCATGGTCCTGAGGTCAATGTCCTTGGAAAAAAGGATTACAAGTTGACAGAGCTAGGTGACAGACTGCATTGCTCTGAGTCTGGATGTTGCAACTGGATTCTCCAGCGCTGTGACTTTTGGATTTGCTTTGACATGTCGATATGTTGCTCACCGCGGATCGGCAACTCTGGCGTATTGCTGCGAGTATGACGTATTTATCTCCTGACATACATATCTATCAAGGCAATCGGGTGATGATGCTAGGATATGGTTTGTGTCGGCTTCAATATGTCACAAAGCAGGTGACTTGCAGCGACAAGCCAAGACTGAAGAAGCAGAATGACGAAGAGAAGAAAAAGCGAAGAAGAAGAAATAAAAAAAGCAGAAAAGAAAAAGGAAAACCAAGAGAAAAGAGAAAGCTACTGGATCTTTGATGTTGCTTCCCTATCTGCTACGCAATCTACGTAATCCAGCCGGACTCCCTCATTGCCTACGGATACCATTTGGAACAATTCTATACCTAGGACATAGTCGAGTGACGGAAGGACATTGCTGTTTTGGCCTATGACCACAGATGTGCCAGCGCATCTCTGCCTCAAGTTTTTTTTTTTATCTTTTTTCAAATTGACATTTCTCGCATTAGTCGTGGTGCGATGCGATGCAATGTCTTGATGTTGGAACTTGGCCCTGCTTCCTGCTGTGGCTAATGAAGGGAGCGGCGAAGAGCGGCATGGAAGTTGAAAAGAGTTGCCACGGTTTGTATATTAGCATAATTCGCTACATCAAATAATACATCTGCCATTGTGAAAGAACAAGAGCGTATATATACGAGTACATAAGCACTTCCTGAGGAGATCATCATGGGTCTCGTCTGACAGGGATGTACAGCATATGCAGAAGAGCTGAAAAGATGTCCCCCCCGTCTTACTGCTTGTTTTGCCGCAAATATATGCGATTGAAGCCTGCAGGCAGCAGGGCCTCGATCCTGCTAGTCGAGGCAACTTGCATGTGCGGCTGGCGGAGGGTCGAAAAGGCGTGACTGCGATTGGGGGGTTTTAAGGGTCGAGATGCATTATGCGATGCAGAGGAAATGCATGCGGAACAAGGGAGAGAGTGTCCAATCGGGTGGTGCTGGGGCGAGGAGCTGGTGAGATGAGTTTTTGAGGGTAATGGAGTCTGGAGAGGCGATGTGATTGATGCGAGCAGTACGAGTAATATGCGGGCTTCGATGGGGATGTTGTAGTAACGTTGTCAAATCAGAGTGAATATCTACACATACGATATATACGCGTACCTTGAGTAGCTGTCTATGCTATGTACTAGGTAGGTAGGTTAGTATGCAGTATGCACATCGTGTACGAGTAGTATGTGCACAGCCCGATGACTTGACTTGGGCTAAGAAAGAGCCGTACAAATCGCGGCACGCCGGGAGCATCTTCCTGCTGTAGGCTACCTGTCATAATTTCCTGCCATCCTAATGTCCATCCTAGTTGCGGTGTGGGCTGGAGCATCGGGTATCCCTGGCGATCGACTTTGTTCCCTTTTTGCGAGGAGCTGCCTATGGAGTCTGGCTGTACGAGTATGTACTAGTAGATGCCAATGTATCATATGCTTCGGAAGAGACCTTACGGACCATGGATTTAGTATTGCCTGCAATCCGTAGAAAAGGGTGTAGATGTTATCAAAGAGCCACTTTTTGGACAGAGGAGGAGCCCGGGCGCGTATGGCGGAGGCCAGATTGCCTGCGGATTGAAGGATTGTCTCGGGCTTTGCGAGCTGGACGCCGAAACCTTTCACAGTCAAGCTCGTGTATATGCAATGCACATGCACATGCAAATGCACATGCACGCAGTTTGAAAGGGCTATCTGTCCGGGAGCTGCTATAGGGCTAAATACGTGCCCTAATTTCGAATGCATGCAGAGAGTCATCGTCTTATGTCGTCTGTACTCGTACTGGAGCTTGGGGGTGGAAGACTGCTTCCCGCTGGTACATAGCCCTTGTAAACACACACATACCTAGTACATACGCACGCACTTGGACGGTTACTGGCATCATCGTCTAGCCTCCCATGAATCACGACAATGGCTGGGCCGCTTCACCTGGCCGCAGAAGGCCGGGCTGCATGTGACTCATTTATGCTGCCTTCTGGCCCTGTTGCTTGTTTTATAGTCGAGACGATGAACCGGTTCTCGGGCCGTTAGAGACGGTTGAGAGAGAGAGGAAGCGTCCGCTCCCGGTGCACGGCGAACAAGGAGCGAGAGACGTGCGGCGATGTTTGTCGGCGACGATGAGAAACGGGTGAGAGACAAGAAGGCGGCAGGATGGCATCTGGCCGTGGTGAATCAGGGGCGGGATTAGCTTGGTATCATACAGTATTAGGTAGGTAGTCTGTGCTGATGGCGTAAGAGTAAGAGTAAGAGTAAGAGTAGGAATAGGAGTGTGAGTATGAGTATGATGAGTTGATATTATATGGATTCGATATATGATCTAATGCATAAGCGAGTGGAAGTGAATATGCTGGCCTGAGGTGAGGTATCGATAGGCGTGCCATGACTAAGTGATTCTTTGTATGAAAGTACCGTATCCGTACCTACCCAAATATTACATCAATACCTAAGGTATTCTACCAACGCAGGTAAATACGCAGCCGTTTTGCTTCCGTCATCCCCCATCCGAACTTGTGCCCGTGCAGTGCAGCTCCAATTTGCAGCATCTGGCCAATGAAAGTAGCTGTCAATAGCTGGCAGCAGATGCCAGATGCAGGCTGGCAACATGTGTACGACAAAGACCCCTGGCTTCTTGTTTCCTCTCCACTTCCGGGGGGCATCTGAATCACCCTGTCAGTTTCCTTGACCCTCTCGCTCATCGCTAATCTGTTGGTCGATCTTCCGCTCACTGCCTCCGCTGCCGTGAATCGGATTCACGACTCTATTCATCAATGATACTTTTTGTAAAGGCATGGTGGCGCCGAGCTTCCCCCTCTCGTCCCGCCCATCCGCCCGCCATGGACACCGTTCGAAACACAGACTGGAGGCTGATGGAGAGAGGAGACATGACATCTTGGGGCCTCGCAACGCTATATCCCGTCCGAGGCGGCGGAAGGAATCCGGGCGGCAACCTTGGCGGACGCTGCGGTTCCACTCTCTAGACTTTCCATCGATCCCTTGGCTGGATTTGGAACAAGCTGCGCTTTTGGCGGCTGCTCCTTCGCGACCCGTGACGCTCGTGGCAGCTCCTCGATGCATTTTTATTTGTCCAGTCAAAGTCCAGTTGTGTCGAGGCTAGCTTTGTCTTCCTCTCGACGACTCAGATCCAAGGTGGCGAGTGCGCACAAGTGTGTCTCTCAAGCCGTGCTTGTCGTGGTACAAGATAGGACGGGAGGAGACACGGGTGGCATCCTTGCCAAGTCGCTCCATAGCGTCACAGCCCTCCAAAGAATGGACGCAGATACATTAAGAGCGGTAACAGAAAGTATACTAGGCCGCAAAGGCGGTAGAGGTTCTTGCATTCGATGAGATGTCCGGCGGGCTTTGAGACATCCATTGGTGCGTGCATGCAACTAACAGGCCAACTCTTGCTGCAAGAAAGACAAAGCACACACCCCTCCTAACCCGCTATAGGACAAAAAAAGGGAAGAGTCGCCTCTGGGGAAAACGATAGATCTCTCCATGCAAGTCCAGATTGCGTGAGCCAAGGACATCAGCAGCGATATGGATGGACGCCGGGCGCTGTCTCGTCTCGCGAAGACGTCTCCGTTGGACTCGACTCCCTACCTGTACTCGTACCTGGCCTGTGACAGTCTGTTCCGATCGATACCTTGATCAGTCCTAGCCGACGCAGCTTGCTTGGTATGCTCTGGATGTTCAAACACTGTAGCTACTACAAGCTGGGGACCCACCTCTATTTGCCAACATATTTGGACAATCAATTACGTGGTGGGCTCGGCCGAATATGACAAGTGACAGACGGTGGTGCTGCTGTGGCCATATCGAGTGAGCGGAGCAGCGTCTGTACCTATGCAGGTGGGCTCGTAATCAATGGATGTCTTTTGTCCTTTCTGTTTCGAGTTTGTCCATCTGGGAGGGAGATCCGAGTGTCAAAGTATACACACACAGATCCATTCTTGAGCTTGTGGTTGTTGGCTGGTATGTCTTCATCGCTTTCCGCATTGAAACTTTGTTCCGCACCACTCAAGAAACGCCATTTTATGCACTAATTCTTTCCCTCTTCCTCTCCTTCATGATCTTCATCTCCTTCTTCTTCACCTCGTCTTCCTAAAGGGCGTCATCTGGTGCTATATGCAGTGACCCGCCTGTTCAAGAGCCAACACGAACGACAAGGCACACCGTTTCTTGTCATTCGTGCAACCCTGGCAGCACCCAACTCAATTACGACGCAGGCTTCTTGTACAACAAACAATTTCGTTGTTCTTTTATTGAATCAACCAACGCCATTCGCCGACTAAAGAGGGGAGAGAGGAGAAAAGAAAATTTACGAGTGTTTCTCTCGATCAAGTGGACGGAGGCCCGTGTGCATTCCCCTACTAACACAGCTTCATTAGTCTGTATGGATCCTCCCCCCCTTCTTGTTTTTTTCCACAATGTGAATGAATTCATGTGTCGTTGGTTGCAGAGGCAGCTCGAACTAATATCCGTTTCCCTAGTCCCTACAGACTAATCTTTAATACTGCCCCCATGCCAAGGAAGACTTTCTTGCTCTTCCTATCTTTCGGCTACAGAATCGTCCAAGTTTGTCAAAAGCTGTTTGTTGATGGGAACTCGCAATTGGGCGTAGTTCCTGGGCCTTGCTTCTAATAATCATCCACACCGATCCTTTTCAAAAATTCCAGCCATGTGCCGTCTGGTTATTTTCAGCGGCGCTTGCACCACGTGCGGCGAAGAGCAAATATGGGAGGATCTCACACAGCAGCTGTCATGTCTCGAGGCGAAAAACAACGGAATCTTTGGGGATTGCTCCAAAGGGGTTTATCAAGAGCAACACCACTTCGACCAGGAGTGTGACCAGTGCAATGAGGAGGACGAAGGGATTGGTGATATAGAAGAGATGGGAGCAGAGGCAGAGCCAGGCCTTGTAGCTCATGGGAAGCGGGGGGCTTCACAAGAGAGATCGACGAGTTCACGAAAAAAGGCCAAAACTTGAATGGCCCTCGATACAACCCAACCCTTGTCACTTTGCGTCGATTGAGTCGACCTGTCTTGCGAGCGAGCGTGGCGTACAACTACTTTCTTTTTCCTTTTCGTCTCTCCTTGGTCAATACAACGGTTCCGGGATCTACAGGTGTGATGGGCAAAATATTGGGCGTTGATGGAGTTGAAACAGGATGTTTTGGGGCATCGGCTATAAACAAACAACCTTCACATGATCACGATTTCTTTTGTTTTGGGATCTACATTATCAACCATCAACCGGCATACTTAATTATAATAAGGCGGCGTCGTGGTGATCTATCGAAAACCATGGGTTCTTGTCTGCTGTGGAGAGAGGAGACCATCTCTGATGAAGGAGGTGCCGATAGAGGATGGCTTCAGCAAAACTGGGTGTGATCAAATTTGAGTTATCGATACCATTTGTGGCACAAAAGCTGCCTGGGGTATTATTATTCACTGGCTTCACGGTTTATACGTCTAGTTCTATCCTGAATATTTCTACATCTACGGACGAGCGTCATTCAAGAGAGCGCCTTTCTTTCCCTTTTCAGTGTCTGGTCATGGCTTTGGTCCTTTCATTACATCCACCTACACATCCATGAGTGTTTCTTGTTTTGTCTCTTTAACCCTAGCGAACATTTCAGCTTCCAATTCAACCTCATCCCCTCCCCATGTCTCCTTGACTGCTTGCCAATATCGCTGGCTATCTTTCCTAACAAGCGACACATGCTCTCCACCTTCAAACCTCTCCTTGCGCACTTTGAATCCCAAGTCTTGTGCCCTCTTCGCATGGTCTTCGACGTGGCGCCAGCTGATGACGGCGTCTGCCGTGCCGTAAAGGTAGGTTCTCTGGGTCTCCCTTGGGAGCAGACTGCCTCTCCTGAGGGCTTCAGCGTTGAGGTTCTGAGCAGGCCGAGTGAGACGGAGCTTGTATATCAGCCAGGCAACGGCAATGACCATGTGGACCAGCGGAGAAGTCCAGCGAGGCAGAGACTGGAGTAGGGCCCTGTGTGTGCTCTCCCACACGAAATTTCCCGGGCAGGAGTCGAGGCAGAGGGCATACCGAGGGATGACGAGCCTGTTCCCGGCGGCGTCTCTGCCGAGCTCTTTTCTCAGGAGCTCGCGGATCCTGGCGGCGGTGCTGACGCCGCCGTTGGAAAGGATGTGCAGCAGGACTCGGGGCTTGTTTCCGCCGTTGTTGCTGTGGTTTGCTGCTGCTGAGGTTGTCTCTGGCTCTGCGAATTGCTTGAGGATGCGGATGGCGGGCGGGATGTGCTTGCGGGCGAGGCTCGGCCAGAAGACGTGGGATGCAGGGGAGCGGATGAGGAGGATGCGGGAGGATGGGAAGAGGGCGCGGTGCTGGGCAATGTATTTTGCTATGTGGACGTCTCGGGCTCCCATCCAGCTGAGGACTAGGATGAGTTCTGGATCGCTGGAGTTGCTGGTGTTGCTATTCTTGTCGAGGGATGCAGGATTTGGTGGGATGTAGTATGATACGGAGGGACTTAGATGGTCCATGTAAGAAAGAGGCGGCTCTTTTTTAACAACCAAGGTTTTTAGAGACGCCATTCTCGTTTGTGTTGTTGTTGTATAAGTCGTTTTCAGAGGCGTAAAGGATAGTCTTGGTCTTGAAATAGTTGAGCTTGAGCCACGGCAGCTGTGCAAAGAACGATACGGACGTGGGCGAGATCCCCCGTCTCGGCGCCGCAGCGCGCAGCTGAAAGACGAAGCGAAAATCACATGGCGAGACTGGAGCTGGAGGGCATCTCGGCTCCGGAGCAAGCTGCGCGGCAACGTGGCGGCGAGGGAGGGCATTTGTGGCAGTTTTAATGGGGGACTATGAACTATGGAGATTTGCGATGTTCATGCGGCGGGTTGTGTGTGTGGTTTGGGATAGTGTCGCAGAGGTAGCCCAGGTTGGCAGGAGATGCGACTGGCTGGCAGTTGATTTGATAAGGGGAGGGGAGAAAAATTATGTGTATTTGCATGTAAAATTGACATAAATGTCTTTTGGAATTGTGTAGTGATTTTACGTTTTGATTTACGGGGGGGGTTTTGAGTCTATGAAGGTAGGTATGTATTATTCATTTCGAATTTGTCGATGATATACACTTGAATCCTTGCGTGTGAGTTATATAGCCTCGGCTTAAACGGTAGACGGCAACTTTTTTTTTTCTTTTTCTTTTTATACCCGATGAAGGAAGCGCGGGATAAGGCCGTTGAGAAGCGCAATTGGCCGACTTTGATTTGCCAATCGGGGGATCGGGAATATTGGGGGCGCCGACGGATTTGCCGTCCATGTTTTTTTGTTACACGGGAGTTTATCAACGTGGTGGCTTCGAGGTTTCCCGTTTGGGTAATTGCTGGGTTGCGGAGAGTGGGATGAGTTTGTCGTGGGGGACGATGGGAAGAAGATTTATCAATGTTATATATAGTTAGTTGTTGGAGAAGATATTGTTTAGTGTTTCATTATATAGAGTTGAGATATCGTTGATGTTAGTTCATGTCATCGATTCCTTTGTTACTCTTGCAGCTGTTCCATGACCAAGTCCGGCCGGGTGAACAAGCTGGGATAGACAAAACACTTGGCGTTACTTGTCTCGGCAAATAAGCGAAGCTGATATACAGAGTGCAAGATGAGGTGCCACCATAAGTGACGGATCGAGATGGCAGTGCTGTCTGTATTATGTGATGTGCGACTGCTGCACTCTGAGGTATGACGGAACTTGGGGACAAGACTCGACGGCATCGTTTACGGATAAATGATTCATATGTAACAGGTCTAGCTCGAGTTGGTATAACGTTTCTATATCCGTGGTTTGTTTGGGAAAATGTCTTGTGGAGACAGGGGGCTGGGAAGATGCAGCATCTTGAGATCCGAACCCGACGGCTGTGATGGAGTTGTACAAGGGGGGTTTCTATTCAAGGGGTCTTGTACGGATGTTGGCAGCTCTTGGGAAGTGGTTTCAAAAGTAAGCTTGATTTATCATTTCTTGTCTCAAAGTAGAGATAAGTTGGAAAAGAAAACGACAGATTCTTTCATCGCAACGAAACAATGAGACCGAGCTTCAATGGCTGCGTATAACATGGCTCTTCTATAAATGTTATAGAGCGCATCCATAAATCTCAAGCAAGTGGTATTGAGAGTCGACTAAACAGCCGTGTGTCTCGAGAGACAGAGCTATTATTATCCGTGATACGAGAAAGGGTACGAAACAAAACAGGGTCAGAGCAAACGTCTTAGCTAAAGAGCTCCAAAAGCGGATGTAACATCGGGTCATCAACATGAAGATATTAGACATTTCAAGTTTATTGTTTAGAGTCAGTTTGTTTGAAATCTGCTGAATCTGCTGAATCTGCTGAATCTGCTGAATCTGCTGAATCTGCTGAATCTATATACATGTGCTAGATTCATGTTCTGCCGTAGAGCTTTTAGTGGTCAAGGTGCGTGCGAGTTGTCTTTAAGCTTCGATTTGATAACTCGGCAGCCTCTTATTCTTCAGACTGCAGCAGATGGCTCACCACACTTTGCACACAAAAGCGAAAGCGTACGATATATGCCACTACGAGGGTATTGCTGCAGCTTCTCCATTATCATCCAAGATGCAGCCTCGTACCAACGTGCAGCACCAACACAAGACTCGACAATATCCTTCCCGCCCATCCACAGAAAAGAAAGCAAACAATCATTGACCTTTTTAAATCATCGAGTCCGTCCGGCTCCCCTATCCGATACTTGCACAACGGACACCCGTCAGTGAAACAGGTGGCACGTTGATGCAAACAACCGGTTTTCTTTCTATTTTCTCCGTGGCCAGCTGTCGAGAAGCTGTGTAGCTTTTTGCCTGGATTCTTCCCCCTTTTTTTCAATGTCCCAGCTTTCAGCTTTCTTTTTTAACCTCCATCAGTTCAAGATATCAAGGCAGTTTTCCCTTTTACCTAAACGATTCGTCTCGCATCTTCATCTCGTCTTTCCCCTTTGACCGACCTTCATCTTCTTCTCCTAGCTAGCTATCGCTAGAGTCCGCCTCTCCCCTGTTTGAGCATCTGTTTCTCCTTATCCCCAGCTCAATCATGGTCGCCGTGAGGCTCACGCAATGGCTCATCTGCCTCCTCGGCAGCTTCGTCATCACTGCATCCTCCGCTGGCCTCCCCCAAGTCAGACGCCATGCCCCCGACTGGGACCTCGCAAAGCCCATGAACGGCCTCACCTTTCAGCGGGTCAAAGCCGTCAAGGAGCCCAGCGAGGACCGCGCGACGATGCACTTCTCGCATCTCAAGGGCATCAAGGGAAAGCCGGGCCAGCAGCACTCGGCAGTGTCTGCGCTCAGCCGCGTGCGAAGCAGCCTCAACTCCAACTCTCCCGGCTCCTTCAAGCAATCGTTCCAAAATGTCAGCGCCCTGACTGATGCCTCGACGCAATACGCCATCCAGTGCGGCTGGGACGGCGTCCCCGTCTGGCTGCTCTTTGACACGGGCAGCTCCGACACATGGGCGACCAAGACGGGCTTCAAGTGCGCTGATATGGGCGGCGACGCTCACAGCGAGGCGGCGTGCGGCTTCTCCAAGCCGTACATTGACGGCTTCGGCCACGGGCAGATTGACGAGCTGCACTTCTACCTCAAGTACGGCTCGGGCGAGCGAATCTCGGGCCCGATGGGCTATAGCGACATCTCGTGCGGCGGCGTGACGGTGTCGAAGCAGCAGGTCGGGCTGGCCAACAGCACGTACTGGCACGGTAACAACGTCACCGTCGGCATTCTTGGCCTCGCCTATCCCGCCATCACGAGCGCCTACTATGGTGATGTTGGCGATGAGGCGCCGTGGAACGCCATGAGCTACACGCCGTTCCTGACGAGCGCCATCAGCCAGGGGAGCATCGACCCTGTCTTCAGCGTTGCGTTGGTGAAGAACTCGACGGACGGCGTGATTGCCTGGGGAGGGCTGCCGCCGATGGACTGGCAGTTTCGGGGGTTTGCAAAGACGGATCTGATTGTGGTGAGTTCTGATGCTGATGCTGATGCTGATGTTGATGATATCTACTATATGATGAGGACTGACATTGATCTTTGATTGAAGGCAAATCTCGTCGGCCAGCCCGAGACAGCGTGGAAGTATTCGTTTTACACGATTGTGCCCGACGGCATGAAATGGGACCAGACGACGGACACGACCAAGTATCCGTACATTGTCGACACGGGCACGACGATGCTCTACCTCCCTCCTCGTGAGCACATGTATCAACTAAGTACTATATGTACTACACGTACTAATACAACTGACACAATCTCCTAGCACTCGCTGAAGCCATCGCCAACTCGTTCCAGCCGCGCGCCGTGTACCTGTACCAATGGGGCACCTACTTCGTGCAGTGCGACGCCATCCCGCCACATTTTGCCATCCTCATCTCGGGCGTCGAGTTCTGGATCAACCCGGCCGACCTCATCTATCAGGACCTCGTCGACCCGCTGACGGGCTACTGTGCCATTGGCGTTGCCAGCGGCGGGCCGGGGCCGTATATCCTGGGCGATGTGTTTTTACAGAATGTCGTGGCCGTGTTTGACGTGGGGGCGGCCGAGATGCGCTTCTACGGGAGGAAGTCAGCGTGATTGGGGCTTTATTGAGGGTTTATGTGTAGCTCTGGTTGATGTGATGTGATGGAATGGCGTGAGTTGTACAGTAGGAGCTGTTGCTTTTTTTCTCGTCTGCTCTGCTCCTATGTATTACGTGGTTGTTGTGTTTAAAATGTCGTGAGAATTTGGGACATTTTAATCCAAGATTTAATTGTGTGGCGGATACTTGACCGTTTGCGTCCTCTGCCTCTGCCGCTTCTTGTTATCTTTCTGCTTTCTTGTTTTCAATGCTGTCTGTCTGCACAATTAATTGATTCGACCAGATGCGTCAGTGTCTTATCAGCAGCATCAACAAAGTTGAAACGAAGAGCAATGCAAAGGAATGCAAGCCGTTGCTCAGAGGGGGCAACACGATGCGACCAAAGGCTTATCACTACTATCACAGTTTCCCTGTATTAATAACACCGCGTACCTACTTTTTGTAGCCCCAATCCAAAAGCCAAAGCCAATCCACCGCCCCCCCAATCTGCCATTATCAGGCTCTTGCGTGCTTTTGCCCAATTGCAAAGGAGGGAAAAAAAAAATTGCCAGCTTCTCCCTGCATCTTTCAACGGTCATCAAACGGGGCTTACCTGTTTCTTTTCTTCTTTTCTTTTCTCTTCCCTTGAAGGTGAGCGATATCAAGATCGACAAGACAACGCGGCATTTCCTTTTGCCGGGCAGCTATTGGTCACCGGGCGACGACAGACCATGAGAGGCGTTGCTGCTGGGCCGCCGACGGTGAAATCGCCGTCGGGGAGGGCGAGGGCGAATACGTGGAGTTTCAGCAAGGTGAGATGAGCATAGCAGTCTCTTTTGTCTTTTGTCTTTGTGTTTTGCCGCCCTCATTCAATGTGTCGCCTGCTTCGGTTGCAGCGTCACCCGACGGACACTGTCTGGATCTTCTACTCTTTTACTTTTTACCAGCACGGGCTCCGATATGCGGACATGATGGGATGGCTGCCGGTCAAGTGACTGCGAGCAAGCAAGGCAGAAAAAAGCCATGGCGAGAGTGGTTGCAGATGCAGATGCAGATGCAGACGCAGACGCAGACGCAGGCGGTGAAGGTTCCACCAAGCGCAGCATCAAAGTTGTATTGCATCGACAAGGCATTGCAGACGAGCAGCATGATACGCACAACGGGAGAAAATTTGGAGAGAGGAAAGACTTCCGGAGAGCACAGAGAGAGACCCGGCATGGCTTCAATCGGCTAAGATTCCATGCTTGTCGATTTGCCGACCCAGCTACGCTCAGGCCATTGCAACATACGAGATGAGCAATCCGGTCCCATGATTGGCTTTTTTCTTTCTTTTTCTACCCCAGGTTGCTCTTCTCTGCATCATCGGATAGCCCCGGGTGAATGGCAGCCTTTGAACCGAGAGAGAGAGAAAAGTGACAACTCGGCTAAGGGGCGTGTTCCTGCAGAGGCGACCATTGCCCGTGGCCACGATGCCCGAAAGAGGCAATCATGGGGATGAACCCCGAGGTGGAGAGACGATTACAAGTCCAGGGAGGTCGACTCTGCGATCGATGCAGCAAATCGTCGGTCCGCTGCCATTGGGCCACGTCCGAGATGGCGAGATGGACGCGGAAATGGTTCGACGCGGAGACGAGGAACAAGGGAAGAGTTTGACCTTGGCTCTGCTCTTCTTCATTTCACTGGCGGTCACCTGCCACCCACGAAAACGAGACGCTCGAATCGGAATCGAAATGGAGTGTCGGCCGGGACGATTCGGATTCATGGATGGTTGAGCTGTCAGGGGCTGCAGCATTCTTGGAATGGAGGGCTTCCAGCGGCACGCGGCCCCGCAGCGCATTCGCCCAGGTGCTAAGCCCCCCCTAACTTCCTCGCCCAGCTCCAGCTCCAGGGCTTGTTCCCGCCGTGAGCCGCCGCCTTGGAGCTCCAAATTCCCCAGAGCGGCGCCCCCTCCCCCACTGCGAGTCGCCCGGTACAGGGGGCGGAGAGCCGCCAGGCAAAATCAACCACGCAATATGGAGTAATCGTAATTACTTCGAGCTCCGTGTTATAAGCACAAGGCATCACGGGGACAAACTGGATGGGATTTGAAGGGGAAAGGGGGGTGAATTTGTCCTGTTCAGTGCAGTGCAGTGCAGTGCAGTGCAGGTAGAGATACCAGCATACTTGGGTACGGACAGCAACAGACACAGGCAGAGTCACCAACCAGTACAAACGAACAGCTGAGTTGAGCACAACAGGAGACGACAGTCAATGCGGGGTGTGGCCGTTTGCTGGAAGAATTGAAGCCGTGGCAAGCATTGGAGAAAAAATACATGAGACAGGGGACCCTTTTCACCCCCCTGTTCTTTATATTTTTTTTTTCCCTTTTTCCTTCTTTTTCTTCCATCTCCATTCCTTCTTAATTCGGCTCCGGCTCAGTCCTGAAGACATCGGTGCGCGCAAGGTGCACTCGTGCTCGCTCTTGCCGAAACTAGGCTGGCTGTCGTCACTGCCCTTTGGGTCGCCTATCCGCGTGCCTCAGCTCCTTCCCCGGCAGGCATTTTGCATTTATTACTACATAGGGAGCAGCTGCCACCACCACCAGCTCACACTTGCACTCTCACACACACCTGCAAGCCGTCGGCTCTTCCTTCCTATTCCCATTGACAGGATAAACATACGTCTAGGCTGCTTCTGCTTGGCAGGAACTACCTTTCCGAGCATCTGCCACTGCCTATCTGGGTATTGGGCATTGCCCAACGTGGTGCGCACTTGCTCGATCCATACCTACAATTACGGGTACCTTGATGATCTGGGGTATCTTGTAGTTTAGTTTGTATCTGCCGGGTCACGAGCAGCCACCACCGCCAACATTTGGTACTAGGCAATACTTCTGGGTGCCGATATACCACCTGTCACGTCTTTTCAGGTTTTGCATCTTTTTGCTCTCTTCATCATCATCATCTTTCTTCTTTGTCACAATCACTTTGCCGTCTTCCACGGACATTTCCGCAGATCTGCATCACAGAGATCTGCATCAGAGAGGATTTCAAGCTTTTCCTCTTTGTTTGCCTTCCTCTCCTCTTCTCTTCTTGGATCACAAAACAATCGGCAAAATTGACATCTCGATATTTTCTGCCTCCAATCACAGCCGTCATACCACCTGTGGCGTCTTTGCCATCAATTCTCTGCTGCGGTGCTACCCGCCCTGCAGCAATTTTTCCCGCTGGCCGTCTGCAGGCTTGCCTCGGCTGTGGGTTTTTCGTCGACCACTGAGGCTTAGTGCCCATCAGCCACTAAAGCGGCTTGACGTCGATTCTCAACTTTGAACCCTTTTGAGCTGCCTCTGGCCTCTGCCTCATCTCTCCCACACCCTCACGCGCGCAGTCTTGAATCAACACCCCTTCACGCACTCGCCATTGCCGCGCTCCTCGTCACGCTCTGCTCGATTAGCCGTCTCTCGCCCATTGATTGAACCTGCTCTCGGCCTCTGCAGCCACCCTCACGCAACCTACGCCTGACATCCTCTGCGTCGCTCGGCTGTCTCCCGGTTTTATCCATCAGCTGAACCTTCACCTTCGCCTTCGCTCTCAAGAGGGAATCCGAGGGCCCGGCCGTTCTCTGCCATCTATTGTTATTGCCATTAACGCTGCTGCTGCTGCCACTGTCTCCTCTACTCCTGCTTCGCCCTCATATGTCTCAGCCGCCTCGCCGGATGCCTCTACTATCACACCCTAAACACCGTATTAGCATACTTGATCTTACCAAACTGCCGTTGCAGTAACGCCGGCTTCATCTTCTTGACAATGCCGTCGAAAACTAACAATGGTGTGGGAGTTCAGGTCGAGGACACAAAGATATGCGTTGTCATGGTTGGTCTCCCGGCCCGCGGGAAGAGCTACATTGCCCAGTTAGGTATGTTGACTCCATAGACGTGGTTTTGCTTCTTCCTCGTTGCGAAATCATCCCCTGGTTCCGAGATATTCCTATGCAGCACATGAGTTCCCGCCCCATGCACGTCTCCAAATGTCTACACTTTGGCCATTTCTTCCCCTCCAACCCTAGCGTGCAGAGTGCCTGATTTCCTCCAATTTCTCACGCCACTTTTACATGAACCTCTTGAGCTCTGGCTAACAGTGTTTCTCCTCTGCCTGTTTGGATACACAGCCCAGAGATACCTGCAATGGCTGTCGATTCCGGCAGCGACTTTCAATGTCGGCAACTATCGGCGCAATGACGCTCCACAGCCGACTGCCGACTTCTTTGATTTTAACAATCCCGAAGGAGAGCGGAAGCGCCGTGCGGCTGCCGAGGCCGCCGTTGCTGACATGCTTGCCTGGTTCCGCACCGGCGGCGTCGTCGGCATCCTTGACGCGACCAATTCTACAAAGGAGCGCCGTAAATGGGTCATGGACACGTGCACCGCTCACGGCATTGAAGTGCTCTTTGTCGAGAGCAAATGCGATGATGAAGAGGTCATCATGGCCAATATCCGTGACGTCAAGCTAACGAGCCCCGACTATCGCGGCCAAGATCCCGAGGCCGCGGCGCAAGACTTTCGCAATCGCATCAGCCACTACGAGAAAGTTTACAAGACCATCAACGCCGACGAGGATGAGGACAACTACACCTACCTAAAGCTGATGAACGTTGGCAAGCAAGTCATCATTAACCGCATTCAAGACTATCTTCAAAGTCGCATTGTCTACTACCTCATGAATCTGCATATCCGGCCCCGATCAGTTTGGCTATCAAGGGTAAGCAACCATCCCAGGCTGCGTTCAAGACACCTTTTGCCTGTTCATCTTACTAATTGCCTGTTCTTTATAGCACGGAGAATCTCTATATAATCTGAGCGGCCGCATTGGCGGCGACATGCTATTGTCTCCCCGAGGCGAGCTCTATGCCAAGAAGCTGCCGGAGCTGGTGCGAGAGTCTGTCGGGGTACGTTTTATGCCCCTTCCTAATTACAATTTATTCATCCGCAATGTGAAGCTCTCGCATTTGCCCATTAGCGAATATGAAAATTATGTGCGTCGTAGTACCAGTGCTGACAATGAGCTATTAGGATGACCGCCCTCTGACGGTGTGGACCTCGACATTGAAACGTACCATTGCCACGGCCAGATTCCTCCCGCCTCACTACAACCAACTGCAGTGGAAGGCCCTGGACGAATTAGATTCGGGCGTGTGCGATGGTTTGACGTACCAGGAAATCAAGGACCGCTACCCCGAAGACTTTGCAGCCCGCGATGAGGACAAGTACAACTACCGATACCGCGGTGGAGAGTCTTACCGCGACGTAGTCATTCGCCTGGAGCCCATCATTATGGAACTGGAACGTAGTGAGGACATTCTCATTGTGACGCACCAGGCAGTTTTGCGCTGCATCTATGCATACTTTATGAAGAAGGACCAGGCCAAGAGTCCCTGGATGAACGTGCCGCTTCACACATTGATCAAGCTAACGCCAAGGGCGTATGGCACTGAGGAGGTTCGTTATGAGGCTCACATTCCTGCTGTGAGCACTTGGCGAGGAAAGGGAAGCACCGCTAAGCACGAGAATCCCACTCCCGAGAGCCTCTGAGCAGTCACGAGATGAGAGCTGTGGGCGGGGAGAACGGAAAGACAGGATGAGGATATATTGGAAGCATATACGTTGATCATCAACTGAGAGCATACGGAGTTTGGGGGAGATTAGGGATCAGACTCGCCGACCAGCGGCACAAAAGGGCTAGTATACCATCTTATTTACGCTTGTACTCATGTAGTTATTGGATTGGAAATGGTGTATCTTGTACACGGAATGCATTGTCATCGGCCAAGGATTAACGGGTAAGTTTACCATTGCTCGATTCTAAATAAAATGCAATAATCTATCAATTCCTCTTTTGCCATTTATGACTCAGCATAAGTAGAAAGTCAGCCATTGCCGAAGAAAATGATTTGTTACATTATTTGTGGTGGATGAATGTGCATATGTGATTCACAGCCAGCTTCAACTCTTGCTCGCTCAAACTTTTGATGTGTCGTAAATCACTGTCAAAGGAAACTTGATCTGGAAGAAGGTAAATCATTGATCATCAAGAACAATTATGAATAGCCGCTTCCCTCCCATTTTTCTTCTCGAGAGCATCATTCTTCTCACTATACACCACGGTATCAGAAAGTATCTGAGTGAGCTGATGATGGCGTTTTGTCAATATATTCCTACAGTTGGAATCTCGCGGCCGCTGCAACACTACGTCTTTCAACAACCCATGATGATTCCTATGCCACTGCCGCAGTTTGTTGCGTTACAGCAGCAGCAGCAGCAGCAGCAACATGTTCAGCCCGTCGTTCCGCTTTCTACGATGATGATCATGTCTCCTCCCCCCGTCGCCGTCATGCTCGTGTCGTTTCCGTTGACAATGTCCATATTGCCGCCGGGAGCTCCTCAATCAGCCTCGATTCCGCCGAGCAAAGGCTTTAAGGTTGTTTATTTCGGGTACGCGGCCAATGAAAATCGTCAGCCTTGGTGCGCAATCCACGCATCCTGGGTGAACATCGTGCCTAGTCGTGACGGGCTGCTGGCGGCCATTGCCTCGTGGAGTGGACTTTGTGGATTGGCGATCCGGCATGCTGGGGGCAGGATCGACGCTGCCAAGGTGAAGCTGTACGTGATGCCGAGGGACAGTTCGGGCAGAGACGGGGGATTGTACGGGATGCGGATCGTGCCGGGGGAAGGGCTGGTATTGCCGGTGGATGTTGTGAAAGTGGTGACGCTGGATGTCGACGAGAGGATCTGGGAGGAGGCTGTGAGGGATGTTAGGAGGGAAGGGTATGAGGCGCTTGTTGTGGTGGATATGAGCGTGAGCGAAGCTAATGGTGATGATACGGCTACAACTCCCGCTCCTGGGGCTCCTGATTCTGCTGCTGCAACCACAGGCTGAACTGACAGTCTGTAATACGCAGTATCACCACCACCATCATCATCATCACAGCCGCATCCGAAAAAGCATCATGTTCACGCGGGGTTGGAAGAAGGCATCACGGCACGTATAGTAGTTTTCAAAAAAGAATTTTCATAAATAAAAGCAAAAAATCAGTATATGCTACCAAGACACTTTCCATCGTATTCCAAAAGAAGAAGAAAAAAAACCAAAAACAGAAAAAGAAAGCATCTCCCAATACACTATAAAGCATTAACAAAAAAAAAGCAATCGCCCGTTGTACATCCTGTATTCCAAAAGCCATAATTTTTTTGGGTCTTCTCCTTTTCAATAACAAGAAATAATAATCAATAAAAAACATACCATCTTGCTTATATATCAAAGTTCGATTTGCATGACGAAACTCCAACACACCGAGCAGGGGGGGAAAGAGTAAAAAGCGGAAAGAACAAAACAAGGGGGGGGAAAGGGAAAAGACATCCTCCGGCAAACAAAAAGAGAGCGATAGAGAAGGGCTCAACCAGCACCTCTCTCTATCACCCACTTTGTTGCCTCATCTGCTTAGAGCAGCCCTCTCTGATCTCGCCATTGGGAAAATAAGATATCCTGCCCTTACTGGCTTTTGGGGTAGTGCTTTTATGCCGTGCTAGCCTCATCCTAAGGGGCACACTGCTTGTAAACAGTAATAGGGACAGAAAGGATCTCCCAAGTTGAAGTATATATGGAAAGAAAAGAAAGAGGCTTGGCCTAGAAAACGTGGAACCACGAAAAAGAGAAAGAAATCAAGCGAGACGCAGTAAAAGCAAAACCCACCAGGCAGGTCGAGTCTTCCGAGATAAAATTTATCGTACACGAGTAACTCCGTTACCCAAATTATAAGAGCCTATCCTCCTTTTCTCTCCCGTCAGCGCCAACACAACTCTAATGTTCCCTTCGCTAAACTGTCGCACAACATTGCAAGACCCAAAACGCCGCATCTCATGGCGTCTACTCCGTATATATCGTCATGTAGAGAGCAGAACAAATGTTGGAAAGAAGAAAAAGAGCACTGGGTCCTTCCAAGGCCGCGTGAATCAACAATGCTTCCCACTCAGCGTGTCCAACTGCTCTCCGGGTCTTGTTCATTGCCAACATATGCACACACCAACCGCTGGGTATCAATCCACCGACACAACAGGACGTGCGGGAAGCACGGCGTTTTCAAACAGCGAGCAAGACACGCATACTGCCAAAGCGGCTAGTATGCCGTCCCAGTTTCTCTTTTGTAAACAGAGCTTTTTCCAACTGGTCCAAATTCAATCAAGAAAGGCCAACATAAAACAAAATACTTGTGGAAAGCAAATAAAAAAAAATCAAGCAAGAGACGCCACCATGCTGCATGATGATTAGGGACATGAAAGTAAACATGGACGTGATGCGTGCTACGGCGTAGTGTGAGCCGTGGGCAGGCAAAGGTGTCCAACAACGTAAATCGTCTACTACACCGCACCTCAAGTCGCGCTGCCCTTCATGCGTTTGGCCATTCGGGGGGTTTGAGGCTTGCCCCTCCCCTGTATCCCGTTAACCTGACCGGAACCCGGTGTGGCGGAATCGTCTTCGACCTTGACGGTAGATGGTCGGCGGCGCTTGTTAGAAGCCGGTGATGTGTTTGCGCTTGGCCCGCTTGAACTTGTCCCCTGCTGGCTTGGCTGGAGTTGCATGCCGGGTGCTTGGCCGGGCGCAGGGCTGCCGATGTGAGGCGATCCAGGCAGGTTCATGTGCACTGCCGCGGGACTGGTTCCCATTTGGAACTGTCCAAAGCTTGGTGTCCTTGGCCCTTGTGCCATGGCCTGTCCATTCATTATTGGCGTTGCGCTGTTGATCTGAGTTGCTACGTATTGCTCAAGAGCGGCGTAGGGGCTGAGGCCAGGGTTGGAGTGGTAGAACCCAAACAAAGGGTTCATCTGGCCCATAACTTCTACAATCTACGCAACTAGTTAGCCTCTCCCTTTCCCACTCGCCCGTAACCCGTATTCACATACCTCGAGGAACTGATGCACAGCCTCTGTGACTCCCTTGCTGTTTACTGCCGAGTCTGGTAGATCTACCAGAACTCCGGGCGGCTCCTTCTGAGGGGACTTGAGCTGACGAGATTTTCCCTTCTTGGACATTTCTGGTGACTGTTTGCCATCCATCGTATTTAAGCTCCGCCATTCCTTAACCCACTCGTGTGCAGGCTTTGCAGCTTCGATTACATGTTTCCGGGCGACGTATTCTTCATGTCTTGTGGTGAGGAACTCAAACAATTCTATCTTCTGTTCGGCATCAAATTGAGCGCGCAGTGTACCCGTGGCCACGAGCTGAACACAAGCCAAGTTAGCAATCTGAGGAAATGAAATAGACGAGTCGGCTTGGCCATTGCAGGCGAAGAAGAACATACATGTGATCCCGTCTCGTACCAGTAGACGAAACTAGCCCTGGGGTTTTCAATGCAGTAGCAATCCCCTGGCAGTGGCTTATCACTGCTGCCGCTGTCGAGGATAAGCTGCATACTCTTGACGCCACTGCTGTAATTGGTGTGGAAGAAGCGAGCAATCGCTGGGTAGGCAATTTCGTATTGCTTGTCTGGTGAATCTTCGGACTCGCCAACGTGTAATGAAAATCGGAAGACGCCATTGGGTGATGAGAAGAACTGGGCTACAAATCTATTCCAATATGACAGGTCGTCTTTGCTCTTCGCTCCCTAAACAGTTGTGTGTCAGCAATCAAAGTCCGCTTCGAGCATTTTGGAAAGAGCCTTACAGGGAAGCCGCTTAGGCGTTCGCCAAACTGCATCAGTTTCAAGAGGCACCGGGTCTTCATCCCTTCTCTCAATTGATGTTGCATCATTGAGTTGGCCATGAGCTGCTGGGTAGCAGCAGCGGCCATCTGAGCTTGGTTGGGTGCTTGAGCTTGCTGGGGTTGAGCTTGGCCCGGCGGGATCTGGTTTGCGTGGGCAGGTGTCGGTGCGGGTGTCTGGGATGGTGTCTGCTGTCCTGACGGAGCCGGTGTCCCGGCTTGTGAGGTTTGCTGTGGAGTTGGTTGTGACTGAGGACCTGGCTGCTGCTGCGGCTGAGGTTGAGGCTGGCCCGGCTGCTGCTGCGGGGTCTGCTGTTGCTGCGCACCCATCTGGGTCTGAGCGCCAGCGGCCATCGGGTTCTGCTGTGGCATGCCTGGCATAGATTGTGCATTCATCGCCATGTGTTGGGCCTGGTTGTGATTGGCCGACATTTGTTGATTGTGCGCTGCTTGTTGCTGGGCCTGTTGCTGGGCCGCTTGTTGTTGCGCTTGCTGGGCCGCTTGTTGCTGGGCTGCATGCTGTTGAAGAGCTAGCTGTTGAGCCATGATCGCCGCCTGAGGATTGTGCTGCTAGAGCAAAGAGATGTAAGTAAGCGGCTTGATCCTGCTACCGTTGTCAAAGTATGCATGGAGGTAACTTACAGCCACATGGCCCAACCCAGCGGCGGCATTGCGTTGCCTGAGTTGATGAAGCTGCTGAGGGCTGAGCTGCATGCCCATGGGCATACTGTTAACACCACCGGCACCCATGTTTTGAAACTGCTGGGCGAACATAGCCTGCCGCTGCTGCTGCTGATGAAGAAGTTGTTGCTGTCGGATAGCGGCCATTTGCGCGCTTGGGTTGTTGATGTTGACTACGTAAATGGGGCAGGTTAGAATTGCACGAGATCTCTCCAAGCTCTCTTTCCTCCTTCACTTACACTGCTGTTGCAAATGCTGCTGCTGTTGGAACATTTGCTGTTGCTGCGCAGGACTTAGCTGATGGACCGCGTGCGGGCCAGGACTGGCGCCTGGCGGCATGGCACCCATCAAAGCAGGATTGACTGGGCCTCCTGGGCCGGAGACGGCAATGTGACCGCCAGCGAACTGGTGAGGCATTCCGGCAGGCGCGCCTTGCTGGCCCGCGTTGGGAGGCATGCCAGGACCGCCCATGGGATGCCCTGCGACTCCCGGATGCCCCATGGCAGGGTGCCCCGCGAAGTTGGGGCCCATACTTGTAGCCATCATCTCTAGTTGAGGTCGGCTATCCACAGCGTGGATATCGACAAGCGCCCGTAGACACTATCGGGGGAGCATACGATGGAGGTTGTGAGAGGATGCGCGCGCCGTCGGGAGAGAGAGAGAGAGAGAGAGCCCGCCCTGACGATTGCTGTCGGTTGAGATTCGCTCTGTTGTCGTCTCCTTCGGTTCTTCTTTCGAAGTTCGCGTCGCGGAAACGAGAAAGCGTGGATTACGGGGTAGTAGGCGGTGGAGAAAGTTGCACCGTACCCAGAGCGTCCAGGAAAAATTGGGAGGGAAGGAATATCGATCGAGGGTGCAGATCCGTGTCGGAAATAAAAACCGAATCTATGGCGAGAAGAAGCGACGAGGTGTGCAGTGGCGACGATGCATCGGCAGCAGTTAATGCGGTCCGATGGGTAGTCGGTGGTGCGATGCGTGATACCACACCAGCCCGACTCAAGACGTCTGCGACGGGGTGACAAATAACAGCTCTGGCGGCTGAGTGGGCAGCAGGTAGGGGAATAAGCCCAAAGGAGAAGTGACTTGGTTTTCGGGAATAGTAGATCGGGGCGCTGTAAGCAAAAGGAAACGAGAGAGAGAAGAGGCTGGCAGATGGGACGCGATGCAGGGCGCGAGGACAAGAAAATATCTCCCCGACCGAGATTCAACGGGATTCTGCAGAGCCAGCTTCCAGCCTAGTCCAAGGCAACCGACCCAACCGGACTGTTTGGCAAAAAGGCGTGGAAAATTGCCCAGCGCAACTCCCAGCACTGTTCCCCCACAGGAACGGGGATGAGGCAAAGAGACGGGACGAGGATCAGAGGGCAGGTGAAGACGGAATCCAGAGACAGAGACAGAGACAGATAAAAGGCAGATCGGAATCAGAGCCAAAAGGTTGTGTTCAGGTCCCAGGCCTTCTGGCGAGACGAAAGACGTCGCAGTGCAGGCAAGGCGTCGATAATGGCCTGCGGGAGCGAGACGGCGTTGGATCTTTGCTGCGTGGGTATGAGTGGGTGGCCGTGGCCGCGAGTGACCAGGGGAGAGAAAGGTCCAGGGGACGGCGGTGGGGATTATGCAGCTATCCCGTACTAGAGCCCCGCTTCTGACGATGGCAATCAAAAGGCAGCCAGAGGCGTGTTTTGGGGGTGCTGACCTGGGATAGCGAGAGGTTTTGCAAGTAGCGCGGTGAGATGGGCAAGATACGAGCACGTGTACGGAGTACCAACAGCCCTCATGCAGAGACGGAGGAGAAGAAGAAGAAGAAGAAGAAGAAAAGAGGAGAGTTGGACGAGAGATGAGACGAAAAGATATCAGCTCAAAATTTATACTTTCTTTCTTTTTCTCTCCTTTTTTTTTTTTTTTTTTTTTTTTGCTCAAAGCAGAATGTGTGGACAAAATGGTACGCCGTATAAGGCTCTCGACTGCGTCTTCTTACATGTATAGTACCTACATACCTAAGGTAGTATGCTCTGTTCGACACGCCGGGCACACGATAAGCCTCGCTTTGACGCAAAGGCTGTAATAATGTTCAGACGACTGTGCAAAACCAGGAGAAAATTTACCGGTATCAAACACGTATGATTATGACCACTTTTTCTTTTCTTCTTTATCAAAAAAGACACGCGCCTCAGCCTTTGCATCTCTACAAGAAGCTAATGCTCCACGCCAGTATCTGCCCAACCCCAAAATGGGTGGCTGGGTCCGTTTGCCAATTCTCATGTTAGCATTTCTACCTCTATAACGAGGCAAAGGCTCGCGCTAACAAGCCGCTAGTATCGCTATATGCCTATAAGCGAGGATCTGGCATCTCTTTTTCTGCATGCCCTGCGATACGGAATACCTGGTACCTGGCAGCATCGCCCGCGCCATCACCCGAAATCGAGCCTGTCCCCCAAATCTGACACCTCGCTCTTTTTCTGACAAATTATCCTTGGGTAGAGACAACCGAGGGATATCAGTAGGGCTTGTAAGACTCGAAAACCAACATACTACCACCTGAATACAACCTACTGCACTGCATTCCGAACAATTATCCGCAGAGATGCACCTACACTTACCTACCTACATGTACATGACCATCTCGCAACAGCTCCCGCGTCACCTACCGCTGCATTCAGCCTTAGCAGGTCAGTTTTTCCGGTCACTGGATACACAACCCCCGAGGCGCCATTTTCCGCTGCCGCCGCTAATGCCTTAAGCGGGCGGCGGAGTCACGTGGATTTTATACAGTGCAAATGGTAAGAAAATTTTGCTAGCACTGTCTGTGAATATCTTCTTCCGCCTGCGGGCTTCCGACGGAAGTTTTTTCCCTTCCCAACCTATCTTCTTCCGCCTGCAAACTCTGCACCCTTGCATCTCGGCTTGTCTTGTCCCAATGCCAGCAAATGATTCGAAGAGTGTGATTCTTGGCTCCCGATGATTTCTGGTTCGTTTAGAAAGGCGGCGTGGTTGCTAGGATCTGCTTGAGGATTTGCTTTGCAAACGCGGTCTTGGTTTATGGTAAGTTTTTGCTTCGTCGCGATATCTGCTTTTTGCCCTCGCACAGGAAATTTTTCATATTTCCCCCCTTTCCCCTTTTCATGATGACACTTATAAATCGTCTTCTTTTCCCAACCGAATCGACCATGAAGAAAATTTGACTGCTCGGATCCTCAGGATCTGTTACTTGCCAGTATACTTTGTCTGACCTTTACACTCATATGTTCACTGCAGAACTTGTTTCCTGCTTGACCAGTTATGCTAACGCCATGGCAATAGATTTCCAGATACCTCGCCATTTGCTATCCCATTTCGATTCACGACTAACTATACAGCTACGAAAATTATTCCTGAGCATCGTATGGTAAGTCTCTTTTCAATATACATATCGAAGCGCTTCAACATGTGTTTTCATGATGAAATTTCCATCACTATTCGCAGTTTCCACTCGAGTTCCGATGAGCCTTTTTCTGGAACAGATGAGGGTTATTACTTCCTTGGATGTCTGATTAAACACCTACCTTTTTTCTTTTTTTTCTTATCGCAATGTTGGTTTATCATGGACTAGCTGAGCCTCAAGCTAACATTTGCAAAGTTGAACAGGGTTTTCAGAGCTTATCTGCTTATCGTAGACATTCCATAGAAATTCCACAAATGAATATACATCATATTTTTCCATCTACACTGCTTCCATTCTCTTCTTTTCCGTCTCAACTGTGTCTGTGTAATTGCTTGGGTACCTTAGTTTCTTGATGCTGCATGAAATTGGAATTCGACTTTTTAGTGGAGCCGATTTGTGCCTGAATTTTTCCAAGGATCCTTGAATGCCGGTCCAAGATGAGATTAGGCCCTTTGTGGCATAGCGTGAATAGCGTTATGTAATCGGTACTACATCTCGGAGGCGTTACCCTAGAATGTTTGGGTGTTTGCAAATGGCATGTTCATTACGTCGTCGTGAGATAATAATCTGGAGAGAATATTCCTGAGCTGGATCTATATAGTTGTTTATTAATTGAACATGATTGGTTGTTGTTCTGTGGCTTCGTACTTGCAACTAACCATTGTACTCTGTAAACGTGCTCATGAGGAAATATGAGGAGAAATAAGCTTGAAGAAAATACTATAAACCGACTTATCAATAACTAAATTGAACTAAGATATCCTACAAAGGAGCGTCATAAGAATCCAAGTAATTGCATCTTTCTCTCTTAAATATCATTTGGAATTTGAGAATATACTTGATATCGTACTACTGTAATCGTATCCTCTGCCCGCAAAGAAAACGCCATAAACACTCCCCTACTATGTAAATGAAAGCCATATCACAGCCCGCGAAAAGAATAAAAGACCAAAAAGCTTATGCAACTCGCACCTCCTCACGAATCTCATCTCTCCGAACTCTGCCTCCGACAATACCCATCCTATTGCGCCCCGTCCGCCCCCTACCCAACCAGTTGAGCTTGAGCATCTTGCATAGCTCAACCATCTTCCTGTTGCCCTCGTCGTCGACATCTCCGCCCACGCCCCCAATGCTCGAGAGCACGCTCATGCACTGGAGCATCCGGCCCACCATATCAGCTACCTGCTTCGAATCCTCGACATTCTGCTCACGGACACTGCTAAGGGCGCCTGACGGGGTAAAAGGACGAATCACTCCATCGCTGCCCCGGCTGCCAAGACTGACATTGCTCACAGCTCGACTGCGGCTGCCAGCAGAGCCGTCTCCGAGTAGGGTGGTGCTTGTAGAGTTGTAGGAACCAACTGAAGGGTCGAGAGACATGGCCGTGCCTGGACGGGCCATGGAAAAGAAGGATTCGGGAGGCGACGCGGAGAGGCTGGGTTCCAGAGGAGGGGAAGCGAGTGCCATGTTGGCAAACGCCGAGGGCAGAAACTCGAGAGACAGGCGGGAGAATATCGTTTTAAGAGTATCGTACCGCGGTAGAATGACGGCGTCTCGGTAGGCCGTCAAGACCAGCCTTCTCACATCGAGAGCGGCAGCTGCAGGTAACACCCGTGCTTCCTGTCCGGGCGAGGGAGAAGGAGCAGTGACAACGCCACCCCAAAAGTCGCGAGATTGTTCAGCTGTCATGATAGTTCCACAGCCTGATACCTCCAAATCAAGGGGCAGTAAGGCCGCCTGCATATACGGTAAGACTGAAGTAAAGGTAAAGAGCCACAGCTCCACCAGAGTCGGCATGAAGCGATCGTCTGGCGTTCTTCGTAGGGTTTTGTCCATCGTAGCGAAGCCTGAGGATAAAAGCTCCCTCAGGTCCTCTAGCATTTTATTCGGTGACCTCTTATGAACACACCATTGAATATGTAGGTTGACAATGCGGTTAATGTCCTCAACTGGGACACGAAGATCCTCGCCCTGGAAAATGACTAGAAGCTTTGGCCTCAGGTAATGCCAGGCATCGTCCATTGATAAGTTGGTTAGCACCGATTTCCCGAAATCAATTGGCTCGAATAAGCTGCTAGACTGTTGTGACATGGATGGCAGGCTGCTGCTTCCCGGCCAATCCCCAGGGACCGATTCACTGTCCATGCGACTGTCAGATCTCTCTGCATTTTTCTTGTCCTTCTTGGCCTTTGCAAAAGTAGAAGTGGTAGGGCCTGGACTGGCGGGGACGCTGAAGTTGTAAAGGCTGTTTGGCGCATTTGGATCGGTAGGCCTTGAGTTACTAGCAGCCGATGAGAGAGGCAAGTGATATTCATCTTTGAGCTTCTGTTTCTGTCTTGATAGAAAGTGATGCTTCTTCTCCTTCTCTTTGGTCTTTTCTTCCCCCGTCACCTCGCTTGGCCGAATGGTTGCTGACGACGAGTTGTTGAGAGCATAAAATGACTGGTCATTGGGATTCGCGAGGCTGGTCGAGCTAAAGTTGCTTCGCTGAAGAGCTGACAGAGCTGAACCAATCTTGCCTGGGCTTGGCAATGCCTTTTCCTTAGTGTCCTTGGCACTAATCTTCGAAGGCCGAGAGAACAGCTTTGCCTTTGCTTTTTCCGATTTTGAGAGAGGCTTCTCTGAAATGGTGGAGGTGGAGGCTGCGGTGGGTAGAGACGGGAATGGCTGCGGTTGTGGTGATGCAGATGGGTCCCTGGGAGAATTGCTAGGAGAACGGGGGAATACAACATTGGCCGCGGCTGTAGCAGCAGCTGAAGATTGCGATGCAGCCCCCAGCCTGTCTTGGTGTGCTCCTCCTTGGGCATTGAAGGCAGATTCTCGCGGCGCACTCGCCTCCGTCAAGCTCAAAGTGGGCGGGCTTATAGGGCCTTTGCTCCCGCTCCCTCTCCTCGCGCCTTCAGTCTCTGGGGCTGTCTGGGAGCGCTGTCGCGACTGGAGGATATTTTGATGGGACATGACGGCCGCCTGCGCGGCGATCTGGCTGGCCGACAGTGCAGAGGCCGCGGCCTGGCCGTTGTGGTTCATGCCGACTTGAGATAGGTTGGAGGTGCTTGTCGATGGCAGGGATGGCTCAAACATGCCCTGCGTGGCAGCGTGTTTCCTCGAATGCGTTTTGAGGATGGGCGACGAAGCTCCCTGAGCTGCGGTTCGGGCTGCGGGTGCGGCGGGGCGAGGATAAGTCTGCTGGACACTGGCGTTGCTCGAGTTGGCATGACTGGTGGGAAACTGGCCGCTGGAAAACTGCTGATAGATGGGCGTAGAAGGGGTGCCGGCGCTCTGCTGCCGCGCCTTGGGGACGGTAATGACAGGCGAGCTCTCCTCGCTACTGCTGGGAGAGTCAATGCGCAGGGGAGGAGGTCGTGACGATACCGGCGTCTGGATGTCGCTAGACGAGCGAGGCATGCTGGGCAAGGGAGAGAAGCTCCCGGGAGCGCGGCCGTGGGCCCGTCCCGAGGCTGAAGTTGAGGGTTGCATCTCGTTGGAATGGCGAGGGGCTCGTTACATCTTGACTGAGCCGCAGCTGTTCTGGCGTTGTGTCAGGCTCGAGATGGCCGTTGGGCCCCGCGGGCAGAATTGCTTGCAGGCGTGTCGACGAGGCAATGCGAGGGTTGAGGAGATAGGGAGAAGCAAGGAAGACGAAGCAAGAAGCAAAGATGAAGAAGAGGTAGAAGCAAAGCAGTGAGAGGCTAAGCTTCGCTGCTAATAGATGATTTGGTGGTTGGGGCGGCCGGTGCTAGTCGGGTGTCAGCGTCTGTCGCAGAGGAGCCGATCGACACACATGCATGAAGCGTTGTCGCATCGCCCTCATCAAGGGGTTTCAGTGCTGTACATGCTGTAAATCATGTCCAGGTTGTGTAAGAGAGAGATAAAGAGAAGCATGAATTCTGCATCACGAGGCACAAATACATGTAGATGGTAATATTTTACCCCAGCTCGCCTTGCTCCCAAACACCAATATTAATCTCCATGAAACGCTCAAGCAGCTTCAGCAGTTACCATCAGGTACCTCATTTCCCCTCCAACAACGCCCGCGCCCTCAAGTACCGATGCGTGAGGCTCAGCCTGGGTCCCCAGCTCCGCACTTAGGCTAAGGCGCGGCTGCTGCATTGTGGGGCTCACCAACTAGCTTCAGCCCAGTATAAAAGAAAAAAAAAAATCCTCGTGTCCAATTCCGGCTTTTGCTTCTCCCCAAGCATCGCCCTCATCAACGCTGCGTTTCCATGCTACAAACGGAGAGCCTGCGCAAGCAGCCTCTCGCATCATTTGCTCCTCGCATGTGGGAAATTCGGAGAAAGCTTCAAAGCAGGAGGAGCCTCTCTCGGGAGGCTGCCTCTTGTGCTCGGTTCCAACGTTTACCGTTGTGTTCTCGAGTCCGCCTGTGATGGCCTGGCGTCACCCCGACGTCTGCAACAGACATCAGAAATCTCAGGCCCGGGAGGCCTCGTGTGTATACCCTCTTTTGAGGGGAAGATACGGTGGTTACTTTCTCGGTGCCTATGGGAAGTCGTTGCGAAGCTTGTTGCGCAAACTTGAGTGCGATATGCAGCGTTTGTTTTGCTTCTGGCAAGATGAATCACACAATTCCGATCATTCTGTTGAGGGCGATGCTTCACCTCTTTTTTTCCTCAGGTATGATATATATAAATATACACAAACCTCACTCCCTCGCATGTTCAAGAATTCTGCTAACAGTTTCGCATCTCCTGCCGAGTTTCCTTGATACGCACGCAGCGACCCCGTACGGGGATCTGGTGCCACCTCTTCACGGCCCTCTTTTATACGCCGCTGTAAATCTTTGCTAACGGTCATGTCCCGAATTTCAGTCACCTAGCTGGGTGTTGACCAGTCCATCGATTTGGACATTAGTCCTGTAGATACGTATTCATGGCCCTCTGAGAGCTACTGTAAAGATCGGATGAATGACTCACACTGCTTGATTCGTCCCATCCACCTACAGTCCTTCCCCTGCCTCGGAAAACTTCCATAATTGGCTGGAGCTGTAATGCCGTAACTTATACACTCGCCCAGCAGCTTACACACCTGCTCTTTGGTCAAAATCTATCTACAATATTCATCTAACGCACATCGTCGAAGATGACCGTCTAGACATGTGGGCCGTGCTGATGCATTCACCTCCCACGAATCGTATTTGCAAACTATACTATTAAATTACAATGATTGTCATCATCGATGGAAGCGCTATAGCAAAAATTTTGATCGAATATTTGCCTGTTGGCCATCTAAAACCGAGCTCAAGGCTGGTCAATTTACCTTCCACCGCCACGTGATTCCTGCCCCTCCATGAAGCACTAAAGCTCTCTCAGCAACCCCACTACGTTATCCATCTTCATCTCCCCTTCAAACAAAACATCTACCAAGTAAAACTCCAGTTTCATCCCACCTTCTTCTCACCTAATCTCCTCGCAATGGCCCAACCAGCACCTTCAGATACCGCCCTCACGGCATCCTACTCTTCGCCCGCCAACGCTCCCTTTAGCATCACCGAGTCCATCTCCGCGCCGCCTGCCCTCGATACGGCCGGCAAGTCCAAATATCTCGAATCTCTACGCGCCTCTATCGGTACAGCCCAAGACCAAATCAACAAAGAGCTCACGACCCGCATGGAGGAGGATAAAGCTCGTGAGGAAGCCGCCGGCGCCGTACACACCGTAGACGACGAAAAAGAAGAGGAAAACTACGGCGAGGAAGTCCAAGAGGAGGAGGATTAAATCGCCCGCAACAGACCTTTGAAACGTTTTACAAAGACAAGACAACATATGATTTATTTAAAAAAGCACGCCTTAGAATGTGTACAGAAGGGTATAGCCACATCATACGAACAGATAACAGCCAACCCGTTTCAGCGACTCCGACGAAGATGAAGAGCAACTCAGCTGAGAGAACCGAGAAGAATAAAAGAGAAAAATATGCGACAACGTGAGCGTCTAATAGCCTCTACCCCAGCTGGGCTTCCTCAAACCATCCGCTTTGGAGCCCGTTGCTCTGCTTAAGCAGCCGTAATGGACCACAGTGTTGTCCGTCAAAACGGCTACCACGCTTCCGCCCATTCGCATCCCACCAGCCAATTTCTTGTGGCAGACGACGCAATGCCTCTCATCTGTGATGATGACATGGCGGTTCCTACCGCCCTGACCTCCAGGCTTGCCGTCTCCCAGCTGTAATTCAGCGGCCACGGCTATACCCTCTGCTTTGCGCAAGCCAGCCACGATCCGGGACTCGTTGACAAGGCTATTCGCGGCCCGTATTCTCCCGCGGAAATATGCTTCGAGAGAACTGACAGGAAGATCGTTCGGAATGAGCCCAAGAGTTGATGTGGCGGGGAGGCGAGAGCCGTGCTTGGAAAGCAAATCCAGTGCTGGTTCGAAATTTGGCTTGTGAGGTGGAGGTGGCTGCAGGTATAGAGAAAGTAATGTATGGTATACAGATGACACGGACTCGTCCAAATCATCCGAAGGGGTTGTAGATGGGGCTTGCATTCTGTGTGCACGGTTACAATAGCTAGATGGAGGTTAGCTGTCACTGCCATCATTTCTCATTAGGATGCTCCGGCCACGTACTCTTCTGCCTTGACGTAGTCCTTCATTTTGAAGACATAAATCTCGAGCGACTGCCTGTGCTGTCCCATGTTGCTTAAGACGACCGCTTGTGCTTCATAGAAAGCGGGTTCTATGCGGTGTTAGTACCCCTCAAGTTCAAGATTGAATAGAAGAAACCAAAGAATTGTCTTACCATCTTTGGGAATCAAAGCAAATGCCTTGGTGAGACTGTAGACTTGTCGAGACTCCCGCAGGAACTTGACAAATCTCTCTTCGAGGTCATCCCAATCATGGCCCCTCTTACTATGACTCAGGCTTGAAACGTAGAGCTCGACAAGGCGATTATGGAAATCCGCCGTGCTATCGTCAAGTTCCATAATGATGTGCTCCAAGTATTGCCTCTCAAGCTTTGGATCCAGCTCTTGTAAATAAGGCAAGACTTTCTCGCGCGGTAGGGTCTCCGCATTCTCCGTGTCGCCTATGAATATCTCCATAGCATATTCTGGATTCGCCCTCAAGGTCCATTTAGCATGCTCAAGGATAAGATCGATTTCGGAAGGTGGAAGGCTTTGAAGGTATTGTATAGTGCGATCTGGGCCGTGCAAAGCCGGTGCTGCTTCGTTCGGCTTTGGTGCAGCGCCGAACTTGTGTAATAAGTCCAGTGCTGACTTGTGTAATTTCTTGCCGTGGAAGAAGTCAATTAGCTCTGTATAGCGATTATGCTCCAGCAGCTTCTCATTGACAACGTCTGGGTCGCAAAAGTTGGGAATGCGAAACAGAGAGCCCGCAAGCGAGGGCTGCGAGAACATGTAAGCACGAAAGAGAGTGGTATCAACCAGGCGGAAAGTTTCGCGTAGCTTTTGCTCTCGTTCCTTGTCCGACTCATCCATGGTCAGCTTCAGGAGTCGGTCTTCCGCCTCTTCTGCCGAGCTGGGCTGGTCTGTTCGCGGTTTCAATTTGCCAGTCACAGGATCAATGACACGCTGGAGGCGAGCGCGAGTCCCAGCAAGGTAACTATTCAGCTCCAAGACGGCCTTTGTGAGCTCTTTACCCGAAAGTGGCTTGTCTTCTGGCACTGGTGTCTCTTTGGCGTTGTCTGAGTCCTCGGGTTCCCCATCCTTTTTCGAGATGATGGAAGCGACCTCGGCTGGCTTACGCTGCGACCCCTTGAAGTATTTGGCAAATCCTCCCACAGCAGTGGGCGACCCGACAACCTCGTTGGTCATTTCTGGACTATTTGATCTCGTCCCATTGACCCTTTTCGGACTTGCTTCGGTATTCTCTGGGGTTTCTTCATAGTTTGCCCACCTAGATAATTCTCCTGCAATGAGAACAGGATACATCCTCAGGACTCGTTCTGGTGGTGCATGGACATCGTCTTCATTCATTAGATCCATCGACTGTCGGTACTTCTTCTGCTTGAACAGACTCTCTGCCTTCAGCATCTTGACCTCTCGTAGAGTCTCTGCCTTGTTCTTCAAGAGAGCATCCTCAAGCATTTGCAGTATGCTAATCGCTTCATCGAACTTGCCACTCTCAATGAGCTCTCCAATTTGAGAGTCATAGTCTGTGGCTCCCATTTTCCACACGCAGCGGTCACTCGAGATGTGGAATCCTTTGCCCGCATGAGCTAGGCTTACAGTAGGCGGAGGAAAATGTAGCTGGGCAGCTCCAGGTAACGTGATTGTCTGCAGAAGAGACAAAGTGTCGGGGTTCCGGACCTCAAGAGAGCCCTTGGATGGAGGTTGCAGCGCAACGATATATGGGTACGAATACCCGATGGATTCAGGGGCAGATTGCCACGGTATCTGCCTCTTTTCCAGGGCCTTACCCTCATCATTGACGAACAGTGTATTGATATCTTTGGCAAGAAGCATCTCCCCGTCAGCCAACTTGGTAGCCAGTGGCTTGGGTATGTAGCTCCCTAGACCCATGTATCCCATTCCTGCGCTGCTCACAGCTCCAAATCGGCTGCCTTGACCAGACACTCCCACCGTACCTGGGCTCACAATATCCTCGACCTGCTGTGTCATGGCATCGACAATGACATAGCCTGCATTCATGCCGCAAACGATTTTCGTCGCGCTCGCCCATGTAATTGATCGGATCGATTCGGAAAGGACGACTTCCGAGACCTCGTCACTGAGCTCGCTCTCATGCCAGCTCCATAGCAGCAGCCGCCGCTTGACAGCAACAGCCAGCCGACTGATGATTTCAGGGACACCCGTATCGGGATCTCTGACGATATTTGACGTGATGGCAAAGCATGACGCATTCTTGGTTCGCGAAAGGGTCTCAATGAGGTCGTAGGACTGCAGGTCGTGGAGTGAGACGTGGTAGTTGGACAGGGATACGATTGTGTTTGCCTCCTTGATGATGGCCAGCTGTTCTACCGCCCGCGTCGAGAATCGTTCCACCTCGCGCAGTAAATCTGTCGGCTTGGCTACCGAATCCGCGGGGGCGTGGTCGCCGTTCTGGGGAGGAGTCGCATTTGCGGTGTGTGGAGGCGTCGAATCGCCATTAGCGGGAAGTTCGTTGAGGCGGTAGATGCGAAGGGCGCCGTTGTTGAGCCCGACGAGGATGCGGTCGCCTGGAGATGCGGTTAAAAAAGACACGGACAGCGGAAGAGCGCATCAATGAGCAGAATGTCGTCCATACCATACGCAAGGATCGTCTCGATCTTTGACTTGTCCCGCTGCCGCAGCTCTATGATAGGACGGGCTGTAAAGGCGGAGAGCATGGCGCCAACCAGCTCCAGGGAAAGGATGTTATCTTGTCAGGACGTGCATCAGATGACTATCGATGTAATTCGAATCTTGGCTTTTGTCTTTATCGTCTTTCTTTATTAAAAGTCGCAGAAATGCAGAATGTCGTGAAAGAAGCCGAGGTGCCTTACGGTGCCATTTTTGCCTGAAGGAGGTGCCAGAGCTATCCCACGTCAGGTGCCGCCGCTATTATCCCAACGACGTCAATGCACATGCGTCTGGCCTAAAGTAGCACGGAGTGGTCGCGACACAGTGCACTTAACTAGATAAATATACTGTCCAAGATATCGTTGGGTGCCAAAAATACAAATATTCAACAATTCTTTAATACTGTAAACAATCCATTGCAGATGAGTTATAAGTTGAAAGTTATATTCTTGCGATGCTCAACACAATTTCCTACCACGTATAATCCGCGAGATCCATGTAAATCATATGCCATACACCCAACCAACCATACGTGTAATCCAATTCTATATGCTCCGTTCGCCAATTCACACCATCACACAACCGTCTCGCCATCTAGTCCAAGCCAGCAACCTCCATAATGCCATATCCGAGCGTCACGACAACAATCAAGGTAATCAAGCTGCTTGGCACACCTCTGCTGATGAAGTGCTTCACGCTCAGGTAGCGCTGGCCGGTAGCGTCTTCCTTCATAATTGCGGCTATGCCACGTTAGCAGTCGCACAAGCGGAGGGGGGAATGGCTGCCTAAACTTACTCATATTGGGGAAGCCACTGGTAGGCAGACCCATCGCAGCGCTGCACATCAAGACGCCACCCATAACAAGGAGGTTGGGGTGCGGCTGGTCCATAGCCACGCCGACGTCGTACACCAGAGGAAGGAAGATGAGGGCAGCTACTGTGTGGCTGATGAAGGTGGCAATGACAAGAATCAGGGAAGAAAAGACGACGAGAACACCGTACAGACTCATGCCCTCGACCCTGTGAGAAACGAGCTCAGCAAGGGTATGGAGCAGACCCGAAGATCGAACAGCCTTGCCGAGTGACAGTCCACCAGCGGCCAAGATGATGATGGTCCAGGGAAAGTTGTTGAAATCTTCCTTGGTCAAGATGCCGATGCCAAAGAAGAGTACAATGGGAATAATGGCCACAACACCCATGTCTCCAAACACAGACTCGAGGGTATGGCTTGTGCACCACAGGACGATGGTGATGATAGTAACAATGGTGACAAACCACTGTCCAGCGTTAAATTTCTCCTTGAGAGGGCGGATAGGTGCAATGGACGTCCCCTTGCCGGGTTGGAATGTAATCAGCAGAAGTAGCCAAATCAAGACGATTGAGACCACGCCAACGGGGATGACAATGAAGAACCACTGAAGCCAAGTCGGTTCGGGAGACATGATTCCCATGGCTACAACGTTTTGTGGCGACGCAATTGGCGACAGCATACCACCAATGTTTGAAGCAAGGGCAATGCCAATGATGACGGCCTTGGACATGTTTGAGTCCGATGGCAGAGTCCGTAGCATGGGCTATGATAGCAAGTCAGACATATGCACTCCGAGAATAGCCACTTTACAAACTCAATTACATACCTCAATGATAGAGAAACAGAGTACGGGGGCAGCAACGTTGCTGATAAGCATGGATGCAAAGGCAGCAACAAACATGTTTGCAATCAGTACAGTTCTGGGCTGAGTGCCAGCCTTGCTCAGGATAAGCGTTGCAAGACGCTTGTCGATTTTGCACTTGGATAGAGCGGCAGCGAGAGTGAAACCGCCAATCAAGAGCATAATAACGGGCGACCACATGGAAGAGAAGATGGCCGCGGTGGCTTCCTTTGAAGTCAGGCGCTTTGGAGGCTTGCTCGGATCCTCTTCACGAACCACCCTGAGAACGACAGCTAAGAAAGGGATGAAAAGAGATGTCACGAAGAGAGGAATAGTCTGTGAACATAATTAGTAAGGATAAACAAAATCGAAAATCGAAATGACAGTTTAACATACCTCAGTAGCCCACATCAGACTGACAAAAACGAGGAGTGCCAGGCAGTTCTGCTGCTCAGCGTTTTCCAGAATGGGAATAAACAAAAGCAGAAGGAAAGCCGTCACAGAGATGACCAGGGTGAGCACAGAACTGTTGGATAGCCATGATGGCAGAATGATTCTGCCAATGGGTGTTTTGATTTGCGTTTCCGCGGGTCCAGCCTCGTCGTCGCCCTGCAGTCTCTTCGGTGTGACACCGGAATCCTGTCCTAGCAATGTTTGTCCAAACCGGGCTGCCTCTGCTCTTCGCTCAATACCGATGAGATCTCTCCAAACAGTGTTGCGTTCCCAGACAACGTGCTCACGGAGATGGGAACGCAAGTCCTTCTTGGCAAGCTCCTCGTCACCGCCCAGTACCACGTCGGCGTAGGCAACCTCCATCTTGGCAATGTTTTCGTCGAGCAGCTTCTTGGTATCTGGCTTGAAGGGATATGCGGTATCGATGTAGGTGCTCATGTAGGATGACCGCAGCTCTTTATCAAGAATCTTGTCAAACTTCTTGAGGACCTTGCTGAAGCCCGTCTTGTTAAGCTGTACGTAGGACTTGAGTTCGCAAAGCTGCACATAAAGAGATATGATGCGCTTCTTCAACATGATACCGGACGAGTACAATGTCGAGCCGAAGATGAATGACTGGTCGCCATAGTCATCAATGGTTGTGCTATATCTTCTAGATCGACCAAACTCTGAAGATGCAGTCATGTCCGGGATGCTTCCCGCGGTCCGTCTCCTACCATACTTGCCCTTGTGTCTGGTGAGGCCGGTGGTTTCGTCATCATCGGTTGCGCTGTCATCGTCGTCTGAGCCACGGCTGCGCAGGCTGGAAGGCCGAGCATGAGTGCTTTGTATTTCGGATTGCGTCGGACGCAGTGTGGTGGACGTTTCCATGGATGGGCCCTCTCCTACATCATGTAGAAGCTGACTAACTTCCTGAAGCAGCTCCCCCTCCTTGAGAGAATAAAATGAGCATATCTTCTCCAGCTCTATGCCGAGTGATTTGCTGAAGACTTCTTCCGGCTCCTCATTCGATATAAGGGGTCGCGACTCAGCATCGCCGGCTCTCGCTTGGTGCGCATTCTTCTCGAGTTGGTATATCCTTGGGAGACGTAGAGTTAGTTGATGGACAGGCTGAGGTCCTAAGCTCAGAGTGGCGAGTCTTACAGCTTCTTTAGATTGCTATATGCAATGTAATGGCTGCTCCAGTCCGGAACAGCATTGAACTGGATGCTGTGGGAGAACTTCATCTCGTCCTGTGTCTCCAGCCACTGCCGTTTCAGTGCCCTTTTCTCTTCTCGTTGGCGTTGACGGTCCTCGACGATGTTGCGCTGCGCAATCTCTTTGTAGTCGGAGAGCTCGTAGGTGTCGGGCGACGCGGCGAATTGTACACTCCCTCCTCGCTCAAAAGCGCCGGTCGAGCGTGGAATGTCGTTGACAGAGGATGCGGTCAGGTCTGTAACAGGAACAGAGGAGGAGGGATTGCCCGGCCGCTCTTGGGGCTGAATGGTGGTAATTGATGGTCTGGTGTGCTGTGATGTTCGTGTGGCTGCCGAAGCCGAGGGTTGCGTCTCGTGGCTGTCGTTGCGGTGGCCCGGAAGCACTGCTCAAAGTTTGTCCACGCCGTAGACTACAAGGTACTCGTATGCCAGTCGAACACCTTTGCGACGCCTTAGTCCGCTTGTCCGCCCTGGTCTCCGTTCGAGTCAATCCTGGACCTAATCCCAAATCCCAACGCGCGATGGGCGGCGCTACCGGTCTCCAGAAAAAAGTGCGGCCATTACCTTATCAACGAGGAAATCCACGAGCTGTGACTGGCTCAGGGGCGGAAGCACCGTTTGTGAGGCCGGGAGGACGAGGCATGTGACCTGTAGCTGACAGCCCTGCGCTAAAGAGGTCACTGCTCGCTAAAGACAGGGGCGTTGGGGGCCTGCAGGGAGGCGGCCGCGGCGGAACGCACCGGGCTACAGGTGCATGGCGGCCTAGCCACAGCGTGTGTTAGTGGCCCATGCACGCTACAAGCCACGCTACAATGGTGGGAGCTATCCCTCTTGCCCTCCATCCCATCTTCTGAAGAATGATGGATGGGAGGGGCGGGCAGATGGATGGCAGATGACTTGCTCGCGAGACCTCTTTGATCGAGTCATCATAACGATTTCCGATTCTCAGATGCTGGTGCCTCAACTACTTATATTCCCCCTGGATAGCCGCTCACATCGTCTCGATCCCCCACGTGTTGGAATTGACTCTGGTTATTGGCTGGTATCTAGAGGTTCTTGTGCCCAAAACGTCCAAAATGTTGACCTCTCCCTCTATTACTTCACACTACCTAAGCTGGAATGCAGCTTCACATTACTACCTTATGTACATACATAATAATCTATCCTAACATCTGCTGCAGGGCGTTGATCCTATACGATTCGCTCCTCTCCACAAGCTCCTCGTGACGTCCTCTATCGACCACTTGGCCGCCCTCGACTACAAAGATCACGTCAGCCTTGCGGACTGTGTGTAGCCGGTGAGTGATGGCAATCACGGTGATGCCTCTGGCCGCCTGCTCCAGGCCTTCTTGTAGTGCCCTCTCGCTCTCTGCATCAAGGGCACTGGTGCTTTCGTCGAGCAGCAGCAGCCGCGGCTTTCGCACAAGTGCTCTCGCAATGGCCAATCTTTGGCGCTGGCCCCCAGATAATCGAGATCCGTTGGGACCACATTCTGTCTCATAGCCCTTGGGTAGCGACATGATGGTGTTGTGGATGTTGGCCAGTTTGCAGGCTTCTTCAATCTCCGAGTCGGACGCCTCGTGACCTGGCACGGCACCGAGTCCCACGTTGAACTTGATGGTTCCATCGAACAGGGCACAGTCCTGTGGCACTACGGCGATATCATGGCGAAAATCCACTCCCTCACGAGCGCAGATGTCGACTCTGTCGATTTCGACGGCTCCACCAGTAGGGCGATACATTCTCTGAACAAGTGACATGATGGTGGACTTGCCAGCTCCCGATGGCCCCACGAGACCACAAAATTGGCCGGCCGGAATTGTAAATGACATGCCTTTGAGAATCTGGATGTGCGGCCGAGCAGGGTATGCAAATGAGACATCACGGAAAGTGATTGTGGCGCCACCACGACTTGAATTGAGCACGCGACTTGAGGCTGCATCTGGAATGGCTTCAACATCCTTCTCTCCGCGTGAGGAAATTTCAGGCTCAGTGTCCTTGGCATCAAGGCGTTTGGAAGACCCAAGATTGATGAGACTCAGGATTCTGGATGCTGCTGCTCTGGACCGCGAGACCTCAGGGGCCAACGTAAACATCTGACCCCACAACTGGGCACTCACAAGCATGGCCATGAGAATGATGAAGAATTGAGCCTGGCTGTACTCTCCCTTTGTGATTCTGGTCGAACCCCACCAGTAGGCAAAAGCATAGATGAGGTTGCCGATACTGTTGGCGATGGCCAGCCAGAAGTTGGTATAAGCACTGGCTAAGGCCATCTCCCTTTGCGGAGCCTTCAGTGCTCGGCGATATGTGTTGAGGATTTCTTCTTCGATTGAAAGCGAGGATACGGTTTTATAGGAAGTGACGGCTTCGACGGTAATGCCAAGCGCATTTGAGAATGCTCCGGCATGCTTGCGCTCAAAGCGCGAAAGGGAGCGTACTTGCATGATGCCCGAACCCAGGAGTATAGGGACTGTGACCAAGCACACAATGGCAATTTTCCACGCAATGATGTGCGACAGAATAATGGCAACCAAAAAGTTGACGACAATGGAGAACATGGTTCCCATGATAGATCCGCTGAAGCCACCAACAGCAGCAGCATCTGCCGTGATGATGGAGAGTAACGAGGATGGCGAACGACCTTCTGCCTGATGCCAGTCGAGTTCTTGTTCATACAGCGATCGGAAGGTGAGAACGCGAATTTTATAGAGAAGCTTTTCCGCAATGTAGCCAAAGCCATACCAGCTCCCCGTGTAAGCGAACAGCTCAACGACCGCCAGCATGAAGAAAAGACCGCCGAAGAACTTGCCTGCCCATAGAATCTGATGGGTCGAGTTGCAGGGACTCACTTTTTCGACCGTGTTGCCAAAGATGACACCTGCTGAAGAGAACGTGCCACCAACGATGACGGCGGAAAAGACGGCCAAGAGGAGCATCAGTAGATGCGGTCTCAGCATGCGACCAAGGCTCTTGATGATTGTCCAAGCTGACTGGCTGTCATCGAGTGTCTTGTCTTCTGCTGCAACAGGCTCTTGTCCGGATTCCTGCACATTTGAAGTAGAAGCTGAGAGCTCTTCCTTTGTCGTCGGAATGGCTTCATCTAGAGAAGCTTCCTTCTCTGAGAGTATGATGTCGGCATCACCCTTGGACGTGCTCGACAGAGATGGTGTGTCGTCCTGTTCTTTGGATGCCAGATTCTGTAGGCGGACCATTCCGGCGTACGAGCCATCCAGGGCCATGAGCTCCAGATGAGTGCCTTGCTCAATGATTTCGCCATTGTTCATAACGATGATGTTGTCGGCGTTCTTGATTGTGGACAAGCGATGCGCGATGGCGATAATGGTACGACCCTTGGAGATGGATTCGACTGCCTCTTGGATGCGTCGCTCACTAGCTGAATCCAGGGACGCTGTAGCTTCGTCGAGGAGAAGGATCTTAGGGTCTCGGATCAGAGCACGAGCAAATGCCAATCTCTGCCTTTGCCCTCCGCTGACGAGCTTTCCGGCAGTGCCAACAATAGTTCCATATCCGTATTCCAGTCTGTCAATGAAACCTGAGGCGTCAGCCAGGGACGCAGAATTGCGGACCATTTCAACGAGTTCAGCCATGTCCTGACTATGCCCCTGTGCAACGCTAGTCAAGTCATGTCCCTCTCTGACCTTTGCTGCTACTTCGGCAAGGCCCTGCCCTAGGATGATGGATTGAAATTTTTGATACTTCTCCCATGGCGAGTTGAATAGTCCCAGCGCAATATTCTCCAAGATTGATCGATCCAGAAGCGATGGTTCTTGTTGAACCAAGCTGATGAAGCTTCTCAAGTTTTTTACGTTCAGTTGCTTTAGGTCATGTCCGTCGAGCAATACTTGTCCATCTTGAGGGTCGTAGATCCTCGTCGTTAAGCCAGCCACGGTAGATTTGCCGCTACCAGAGAGTCCGACTATGGCGGTATACTTGCCCGCGGGACAGTCAAAGGAGACATTCTTGAGAACAGGTTGATCTGGCCTAGAGATGTAGGCAAAGGTGACGTTTCGGAATGAAATCGAGGCGGCGGCAGAATCCGAGAGTTTGAGGCCGGAGTCGGATCCCGAGTTGATGATGGCTGGAGTGTCGATATCTTGTCGCAGCTTTTGGAATGCTGTGGACGCACCTCCCAACAGAGGCAAGAGAGGCGCGATTGAGCCGAAGACAACACATGCTATGTTGAGCTGTCAGCAAAGGCTTTGAATCATCACTATTGTCGTTTGGAGCTTACCGTCTACAAGGAGGAATATCACGGTGTAAATCTCTCCTACTGATACGCCGCTGGGGTCGGCAATTGTCTTGACAATCTGGTGGCTGCCTTGCCAAAAAGACAAGGCATTTGCCGCGTAGGCAATGAAGTAGAGAGTGCCGGCTTGGACGGCTGCGGCAAATGCTTTCTTGATGCCCTTTTTCTGAGCAGTCATCATGTGGGAAGAAAACTTGGCCTCCAGGCGCGGCCCGGCACCAAAAGCCTGGACAACTGCAATATTGGACAAAGTCTCCTGAGCAATGGACGAGGCAGATCCTATCGCGTCGGACATGGCACTGGTGAATTTCGCCGTGAATGCACTCCCGAGACCGGCCATGAGGAAAAAGGCGGGTATAAGGGATAGGAGCATGGCCGCGAGTCTCCAGTTCTTGATGAAGGCGACGATGTACGCCGTCAAGAAAAAGGACGTGCAGGCGATGCAGATGCCAACCTTCTCGGAGGTACCCGACTGGACAGCTTGTACGTCTGCATTGAGACGAGATGAAAGCTCACCGGCCTGGCGTTGGTCGTAAAAGGTCGCGTCTTGCTGCAGCAGCGCCTGGAAATAGCGGTCTCTGATGCGCGCTTCCAGTCGACGGCTGAAGATGCTCCAGCAGACGATGTAGATGTATATCAGGGCGAAACTGGCGATGCCGATGTAAGTAAGCTCAAGCACCTTGCTGTCGATGGAGGACTGGATGCGTGAAGCCTCGTCCGCGTCAGGGGTTTGGGCATCGCAGCTGGCGGTATTGAGGTCGTCAACGAGCTGGCCGAAGAGGATACCCATGAGAGGGAACGGGACTCCTGCTGCCGCTGCGGAAACTGTGCCGGTGACGAGGAGGACAATGTCGACCCATTTTGGGTTGGCATAGACGAGAAGCTGGAAGTAGACGAAGAATTCCGAGATGAACTACACATGTTGGTGAGCATCGCCATGTCTGCAGACAAAGATTGGGCAAACTGAACTAACATTTTTGGCTTTGTTCTGCTCTCCTTTAGCATTGGAGATGGATTCTACCTTGGTTTCATTACCGCCTTGAGGCACCGCGGCAGCTTCAGTCACGCCATTGGGGACTGCCGTGTCGTCCTGAGCGGCCATTACTGACGAGTAGCGGTTTGTTGATGGAGATTCTACAAGCCGCTACACTCTCATGGCCTATCTCAGCACATGAAGAGATGGAATGATCTGTTGTTCAAGATGGAATCGATGCCACAACTACATGTAGCTGCACAGCTTCCGGCACTTGAGTGTCTACGTGCCGTCACGCGAGGTCCGCAAATCTTCTAGCTCTGTCTGCATGATCGACAGCAGACACGGAATGGATCCAGGTAATACTGAAGAGACACTGCCATGATGCCTTCTCTTCTCCCTGGAGCTAGTCCGCACTCAACTCACAGCAGCTCTGAATGGACCCTTGATGAGCCAGCAGGGTATCATTTTTTTTCTTCTTCTCTCTGGGCCACCAGTTAGTGCTGCTGCGTGACGAGATGCTCCACGACAAGACCGAAAATATCCACCGCTTGGGCTCGTGAAAAGGATACAAAGTACCGTTTCGTAACTCACATGTTCCTCCATCTGCAGAGATACACGCCCCTCCTTGAGCGAATCCTTGTCTCGCAGCTTGTACCGGTACATTGTGTGGCCCAAAGCGGGACCATGTTCGGATCAGATAATTTCTCTCCGTGAAAACGTCTCCACTAAGCGTCCGAGGATCGGCCCAGAGATAATCAAAGAACGAAACTTGGCATGGGGGAAAAGCCCAGAGAAAAGAAAAAGCATTGCGTAAAGAGAACTGGGGCCCCGAAAAAAAATAAATGCCTCTTTATCCTTGGGTCCCGCGCTGAATTGCTCGGTCTTCGAGGGCGGAGCGTCGGCCGTCCGGGGGGCCGGGATTTTCATAGCCTCACGGCCTCGGCCTCGGATCTGATAAGATGGGACGCCCTGCGAGCTGCATGGACGGAGTAACTCGGTGAATTGCGTGGGCTACCTGGGTATAACTAGGGGGGAGCCATTCTTGCTCACACCCCCCCCCCTTGGACCTTTGGATGGGATGTTTTTTTCGAACTTGCAGATGGTGGTTTTGCTCTAACGGAACGGAGTAGTCCCGCTTCACCACATCTTGGCGTCGATGGCAGTGACGAAGCCAACAATGATCTGCTCTGTGCCATTTTTTGGATTGAAGTCATCGAGTCCTAGCATCGGCGTCTTGACGGCTCGGACATCGTTTCGGCAGATCGCGGCTCGAGCGGTTTCGTCGCAGCAGGCCAAGCGCTGGCGGACCACAAACTGCTGTGCCAGCAATTCATCTTTTTCCTCGCTCAACACTCGACCAAATACTAGCTACCGGAATCTCTTGAGCCCTGTCCAGCTCCGTGGCCTTCACAGTTCCTCCAATCTCCGACTTGCTACCGAAAATACTGATATTCCAGCTCACGCCATTATGGGTTCGATTCCGGAGACTGCCCCTGTCGTGAGGGTCTTTATTGCTGGTGGTTCTTATGCTGGTCTATCTACGGCTGTCAATTTGCTTGATTTGGGTGATGGCTTGTCACCGCGTATGGCACGTGAGGAGTATACACACCACCCTAGTGTTCCGAAAGTGAACTTCCAAATCACCATTGCTGATGAGAGAGATGGATACTGTAAGTTGTATCAATACGTCTGCATCATTCTCATTGCTATGGGACCCAAGGAGATTCTAATACGATATAGATCACTTGATCGGCTCGCCATTGGCTCTGGCAGAATCGGAATACGCAAAGAAGGCCTGGGTCCAGTTCCAAGATCTCCCTGCTCTGCAAGTCCCCAACGTCCAATTCGTTCAGGGCTCAGTGTCCAGCGTCGATTGCGATGCCAAGACAGCAACTGTCGTCGATAGCATCACTAAAGAGCCCGTCACCCACCAGTACGACTACTTCGTCACCGCTACAGGCTTGAGGAGAGTGTGGCCTGTCGTGCCCCAGTCTTTGACTCGAAAGCAATACCTTCTTGAAGTTGAGGCGCAAATCAAGGCTCTTGATGGGGCCAAGGATGGCATTCTCATTGTCGGTGGTGGTGCTGTTGGTATTGAGATGGCTGCCGAGCTGAAGCATGTGAAGCCTCATCTCAAGGTGACTTTGGCGCACTCACGAGACAAGCTCTTGTCATCCGAGCCGTTGCCCGACGAATGCAAGGACAAGGCTTTAGACCTGGTCAAGGAAACTGGTGTCGACGTGCTGATGAGCCATCGCTTGGCCTCTTCTACCAAGGTCGATTCCCCTGATGGCTCATCGAAATATGAGGTCGAATTTACGAATGGACATAAAATGACTGCTAGCGCGGTCGTCATGGCTCTCTCCAAGAGCATCTCAACGGCTTCATATCTCCCTTCGTCGGCCACCGATGCCGAAGGCCTCGTCAAGATCGTGCCAAGGTAATTTTTCCCCTCGTGATGCCTTAACAGAACAAATAGCTAACAATTGTGCCCTCTTCGTCAGTATGAGCTTCGAACCTAGCACGCCCAACGCCGCATCCCACTTCTGCGCTGGCGACGTAGCCAAATGGTCCGGCATCAAGCGCTGCGGCGCCGCCATGCACGGCGGACACCTCGTCGCGAACAACATTCACCAGCTGGTACTACAGCAGATTGTGCAGCACCAGCCCAAGTTCCAGGAGCTGCCGGAGATTCCGCCCATGATTGGGTTGGCGGTGGGCAAGAATGCTGTTGCCTATGGGCCGGATGAGGGCGTTATTTCGGGTCCTGAGGTGATGCAGGCATATTTCAGGGATGATTTAGGCTGGGGAAGTAAGTCTTTTTTTTTTTTTATTCACGTCCTAACTAATCTCCTTTTTTGGTGGCATGCTAATGAAATGATGTAGTTTGCTGGGATTGGATGCAACTGGGAGGCCGAAAGTCGGATGCCAAGGTATAGGAGACGAGTTCTTCGTAATTAATCGGAACAGCAAGAAGGTGGATATTGATAAATGGGTCGATGGGAGAGGGTATTGGCGTTTAGGAGGGGGGTATATTGCTTTGGATGAAAAATCCGCGAATAGAGTAGATTTAAATGAATGTCGCGTTCAATTTTTTCTTAGTTGATGAAGCACGTACCATCCCGGGGAACATATGGTCAAAGATAGAGAAGGATGTACATGCGCTTATTACCTACTTTACTAGTAGTAGGCTATTCTTTACATGGCAAATTAATCTAAAGGGAATGTAATTCCGACTTTGACGGATCAAGGGCTCTAGAGGTCCGGATGGAATTTGAAGGAGAACAGCGCCCGCGGTGGTTTCTCGCATTTGATACCTGAAGTTTTGCAGCGTAGATTCATATAAAACTGTATTGAATTATGTTTATTATTGAGATATTTTGTAATTTATGAAATCACCCGCAATAGGGCAACTATAGGCATAGAGGTGAGTAGAACGACTCAGATATAACTTGGTGAGATATCCAACCCCATCATCGCCTTTTTCTAGTCATAACCAACGCCTAAAACACGGTTCCCTTGACCTGCTTGTGCTGTCTCACATCAATGTTTCTCCACATCGCCGTGCCAACGACAGACAATGATAGCACAGCAGTAGCAGCAATCAGCATCATTTTCTGGCTATCACCATAGGCCTGCTGAATAGCGATACGCTCGGGAGATCCCATTGGGTACGACAGTTGAACATCTAAACTTCCGTAGATGTCGGTCAGATTTCCTTGCGCAGACTCAGGAAGATATTGTCCCAATTTCTTGGGGAACACGGCCTGCCAAACTGCAGCGGAGACGGTAGATCCAATGGCACCGCCAATAGACGACGCCATTGCCTCTACAGCCAAGACCACCGCAACATATTGGTGAGAAGTCGCTGCCATGATGGCGGTCTGCTCGCAGATGACAATGGTACCACCAGCAAAGGCAATGAAGATTTGGCACATGATAATATATCCTGATGGTAAGGGCGGAACTATTAGCAAGAGGAACAATTGACATATGATGATGGGGATAGGTGTAGTCTTACCTATGTTAACATCGGGCTGACGGAAGTGAATCATCAAGCCAACGCCAAGAATGGTGACTGGGACTCCAAAGAAGAGACAGATGGGCTTGAACTTTCCGGTGTAGCGAATGACGAAGCCAACCAAGATTGCCCACAAGCAGGAACTATTGACTTGTTAACAAAACAATCACCCATGGAGGAGGTGCTTTCTCGTCTCATACCCTATGCTATAGATGTTGGCAACATAGCTGGACTCAGTGACATTCAGACCGTTGACCACTTGGAGGAAGCTGAGGAAGTAGCTGTCCCAGATATAGAAGCTGACGAAAACAGAGGAAGCGAGGATATTGGCGCCAATGACGGTGCGGTCCGTGAGAAGAGAGTAGGGAATAAAAGTAACGACCGCAAAGAAACGTTCCCAAATGGCAAACACGACGAGAGCGACGAATCCTCCAACCAAGAGGCCAATGATGAGAGACGATTTCCATCCATCAGATTGGTAGGAGTAGATGTTGAATGGGAGGAGGAACATAGCCAGTCCTCCAGACAGAATAAGCAGCCCGATGATATCAAACTCTCGACCGTAATAGATCAAAGATTGGATAAAAGTTCCCTTGCTTTCTCGCTGGCGGATTACACCGAGCTGCTTCGCCTTCTTGTTGTAGTGCATGAAGAGGAAGAACAGCGGCAGGGTGATGACCGGAGTGATGATGGCGAAGCTACCGAACCCCCATCGGAAACCGGGTCCTTTCAAAAAGGCATTGGAGATGGGGCCGGAGAGCCATGTGGTAACGATGTAAGGCGAACTACTATAGGCGAAGATGAGGCCTCTGTAAATAATTCTGTGTTAGCTTTCTTCCACAGTTGTAATGTACCGTAAGCATGTTGCCAAACTGACCGATTGCGCAGAGATGTTGTATCTGCAAGGAAGACTGATAGTGAATAGTCCAAGCCGTTGTAGCCAACCCAATAAAATACCTGAGCAGCGGCGTAGGTCTCAACGTTATTGCAGCCAGCCATCATAATCAAGCCAAGCGTAGTAAACGCGATGGAGAGAATGTAACCCTGGGGACGGCCAAAGATGTCAAGAACCTTGGCCAAGGTCAACTTGAAGACACCTCCTATGATGCTGCTCATGACGCTGACGGTCGGCGTTAGGGAGTGCTGCTGGAAGGCAGACGTGACCCATGGCGTCAAGTTTCCGGTTGTGCCTTGCTGCATGCTGTCGACAAAATAAATCACCCAGATCATGACAAAGGCAGTCCAGAGGGCGCTTTTGGTCCAGACGGAGGTGATGGCTTCGATGTTCTGCACACCGGCCTGCGCCTTGGAATCGGGGCCGTCATCCTGGTCGGAGTCTTGAGGGCCGCCGACATTGATGTCCAGATGGCTTTTCCCGGTTTCGCCGCCGTCGACGTTGTCGTGCTCGGGGGCTTTTTCGACGGACATGACTTGGAAAGACAATGTTAGCCACCTCTGTCTGGAAGGGAAGCTGACATGACTATCGCACGCCGAAGGGTTTCAAGGCCGTCTTTATGGTTAAAGTGAACAACAACTGGGAAGGGAGCTTACTTACTGGATCCGTGTTTTGCAGCTTTCAGAGCTCAATCAAGAGTCGATGATCCCGACCATCGAGACCATCAGCAGGGCCAACGCTACTACTTATTTGCCCCAGAGGTAACGGAAGAAGAAAACTGACGAGTTCTAGATTTTGCCGCTGACATGGATGACGAAGAGGTGTAGACAGGGTTCGAGGATAATCGCATGCGGCACTAGTCGTCACTGCACCTACCCAATCAATCCATTGTTTCAATCATACGCAGTAGGTATACGGAGTATAGACTTTTGATATGGACCGCTTTCTTCCATGACTTTTCCGACTCAATCTTCGTTGGGAACATGAAAAGGCCAATAAAAGGCTAGTAGGCGAAGGATAAGCGGCCGCCAGCACTCCGTCGGTCTCCATCTTGGCCTGGGATCGAAGACATAGTTCCAACATCCATCTTCTTAGTGGTTTTAGTATGGATGTGCCGGAATGTGGCGGTCGAACCAAGTTTCCATGTAAGAACTACTCGTCCACCAAGTTTTTGCGCGGCCAACGTACAACATACAAGAGGCCGGTCGGCACTTTTTGCCGCGTAGTGTAAATGATGGTCCTGTGCTACTATTTCGTAGCTGGGGCAGGGTTCCATCCCTTCTGTCAGGCTATCGCTTTCGTTGTCCCACTAACCAGCAGAGACCCATCGTTTCTGTGCCGTAAAAGATTTTTGTTGCCCTCAATCGTTATCACGACGGATCAAGCCAACGGCAATTCCAGGTGACATATCCTGTCTCAACAAATGGAGCATGCTCTCTTCTTTATCCGAAGCCATGATTCGTACTCGCCCATCAGTCCCATAAAGGGCCCGAAGCTACAGCACCTTGGCAATTCGAATAGAGAATCATGCAATATGCTGTTGCCGTTGTTGCTGCTGCTGCTAAAGTTGAGACCTGAGCATCTTCAACCGATGGTGTGTTCATGTTCTCGAAACGGGTACTCGGCACTTCTTGTGCTCCACGGAATAGGGCAAAACCGCCGATGATGATCAACTTTGCGTATTCAGCAACTTCCCAGTCTAGTGCAAAGAAGAAATACGCAATGGTTGGTGGAGAATCTCCCAGGAGGGAAACGACTCGAATTATCAGATCATGTATGTCCAGTGCTTGGATGCTTTTAGCCGCTCCGACAACCGGACGAGCCCCAATAAAGTTATCTGATCCGCCCAAAGCGCAAGGATCGGGCGCCACTCTCGTGCTAGTAACGACCTGGACTCAGAAGAGAATCCAGGCACAAAGGACGATGAGTCGAATCATTACGAAATCAAAAGAAGAAGAGGAATAACAATTTGGGGGGGAAGCCAAGGCACTGGACCGAATATGGAGCATGCGAGCGAGAGGGCGGAGACAGAAAAACTCTGCAGGTGGGAAACCTGAGCTGATTATCTCCCAGACTGATTGATTAGATCCACTGATCTAGCAGGGTTGCATCGCCTATCCTTCGGTCGATGGACTCGGCTGGGCTAAGCTGGTTGACTCTTCGCTTTTTCTGCCTCTTAAGGACACTGGATGTACTGTACAAGCACAAACAAGCACCAGCATGGGACTGGGATGATGCAGGGGAGGGGGTGGGAGGACAGGTCCGGGATAGTCCAAGTTGGAGTTTTGGCCTATTCTTCTTCCAACTTTGTCTCTGTACCTGTACCTGTACTCGCACCAATACCTGAGCCGCCTGGTCATGGATGATGAACTTTCTCCAACTCGTACGAGCCTAGAACCACCAAGCATATCGGTCGGTGCGTTCTCGCTGCGTGGTGATCGGCCGTCGATCCTTTCATCACTCACGGCAAGAAAAAGTACATCCGAGCGTCACCTACTGTATAGCTCCCGAGGTCGTTTGCTCATGACTTCAGCTGTCTCCATGTAGGTAGTACCGTGGCATACACATGCAAGGGCTGGGCAAATTATGTGCATGTACCGAGTAAGTATGAGGCGGAAAGGTGCGGGCATGAAGCCCCTTCGTCTCAAATCTGTCGACCGAGGCAGCTTGGCAAGCAGCCAGTTATTGCGGGTGAAGCTCTACCTATAGCTGCTGTATTAGTAGCAGGTAAATCTGTCGTAATTGTAGTATTTAGGTGTTTTTTTTTTTTTGTATTTTTGTTTCATTTTCCTCTCTTCTGCTACCTAGTTGTCACTACACCTGTCATTCTGGCTTTAGACAAGCAGACGACTTACACGTCGTCCTCTTGAAAGCTATCCTATTGTTCTTCCTTGTTGCATCATAGACCAAAGCTACAATGGCTGCTGTTTCTCTTTCATCAATACCCCCTGATCAAACCGTGATCAAGCTTCCTCATCCCTATCACACCGAATACACCATCCAGAAAGCCTCGGTCGAGCCAACCGCAGACAACAATGTTGAACACTATCGTCTCTACATCAAGCCCAACACCTCCTCCGGAAAGAAGCCTCCCGTAGAGCTTCACGCTGCCCACGCCGTCTTTACTGAGCCAATTGATCTCAAATCAAGCGAGCTGCCGCCTCACTCAAATAACAGCGCCTGGGCACGCGCCAGACGATCACCATGCGCAACCGTGTCCTGGGATACTCTTACAGAGCGTCCTACTTTGGCGCAAGCGTGGCTGATACTCTATGTATTGTTCACCACGCGACCTTCTACAGAAACGCTAAGACTCGAGCTCACCGGCGCAAACGCCATTGTCTTGGGGCAGCAACTGAAGGATGTTGCTCTCGCTATTGACCATCCGCTTCGCCCTCAGGAGCAGCCTGGGCCATCCACAACGACAGATAGCATTGTTGTCGTGGCCTTGCGATCAACTTTCTGGCAGGGCGCTGGATCTCCTTTTGGCCCTCGGCCTGTTTGGTGCCCCGAGGAATCTTCATCGGCTCTGCCCTCTTCCAACCCACTGCACTCGTATCCCCTTACGCCTCTCCAGCATACAATGACGATAACTTCGGCCGGTGATCCTCAAGATCCTGACCGACGCCAGCAAACGTGGCATCCAATTCGCCCTGCCAAGCCAGCTCCTGGCGCCGTCATCTATAGTCGATGGATCCCCCATCTGCAAGAGACGTTTTCGATGGTGTCGCTGGATTGGCAGGATGCCGAGCATTTGAGGCTCTTCCACGAGTGGCAGAATGATCCTCGTGTGTCGCAAGGTTGGAATGAGACGGGAACCTTGGAACAACACCGAGAGTATCTACGAAAGATGCATGTTGATTCACACCAAGTTGCTGTTCTGGCTAAGTGGGACGACGCCTACTTTGCGTACTTTGAGATTTACTGGGCCAAGGTAAGAGAGATCACGACCACCACAAGTTTTATGTTACAATCCCAAAGAAAGATTCTGACTCAATTGTATAGGAGGATCGCCTCGGAAGCTACTACGACGCCGGAGACTTTGACCGTGGCCGCCACTCCCTCGTTGGCGATGTCCGTTTTCGTGGCCCGCACAGAGTATCGGCGTGGTGGAGCAGTCTGATGCATTACCTCTATTTGGACGATCCTCGAACCATGTATGTCGTGGGCGAGCCCAAGGACAGCAACTCGACGGTCGTCATGTACGATCTCATCCATGGCTTTGGCCTTGACAAGTTTGTCGATCTGCCGCACAAGCGCAGTGCTTTTGTGCGCTGCCACAGAGATCGCTTCTTTCAGCTTTGTCCGTTGGGAGATAATGAGAAGGCAGTTGGTGGCATGAGGATTGGGCTGGTTCCGAAGCTGTAGGTGCATGATGGAGAGGGTTTGAGTAAGTCTTGGAGGAAGTAAATGTTTATGCAGTTCTATAAAATAGGTTCAATGTAGGTTCATGTTGTTTTGAGATGCCAATTAGCTCCTAAAAGTCCAGTTATATATACAATAAAAGAACTCGATATCTTGATTTTGTCAAGCAAAAACACATGAGCTCTCTCTATTTAAATCATATTCTCCATCTACCTTATGTACATGTACTCTAAGTAACTTTTTTTACAACTTCGAAGTCTTCGCCATCTTACTCAAAATCTCATCTCCTAGCTTCGCCATTTCAAACTTGCGAATCTTTCCGCTTCCCGTCAGAGGCACGTCCGCAGGCACGCCGTCCTGGCCCAGCCAAAACACATGCGCCGGGGCTTTATGATTGCCCAGCGTCTTGCGAACCCAATCTCTGACTTCCTGGTCCGTCAACTTGTTGCCGCTGTCGCCCAGCTCCACGAACGCTCCGACAACCTCTCCGTAGTGCTTATTCTTGAGGCCGACGACGATGGCGCGAGAAATGGAAGGATGGGCCACGAGGCGTTCTTCGATTTCTAGGGGATAGATGTTTTCACCACCTATGTGAAAGACAAGCATTAGAATTGGGAGTTGTGAAATAATTTTTGAGCTTAATCTTACCTCTGATGATAATGTCTTTGAATCTTCCAGTGATGGAGCAGTAGCCCTCTTCATCAAACACAGCCTCATCACCTGTATGTAGCCACAGCACTCCCGCCGCGTCGCGAATCATTGTCTCATTAGTCTTTTCCGAATTGTTCCAGTATCCAGCCTGTAGCTGATATCCAGCCATACAAAGCTCGCCTCGAGTGCCAATCGGCACAATGTTACCGTCGCGATCAACAATCTTGGCCTGCGCGTGTGGCATCAGTGTCCCAACTGTCGTCAATCTCCTTGTTATCGCGTCGTCCGTGAATGCATTGAAGCATGTAGGTGAAGCTTCCGTGAGACCATAACTGCTAGTAAACTCGGTCATACCAAAGCGGTTGACCAGAAGCTCCATCAAGTATCGCGGAACTGGGGCGCCAGCAATGATGCCGGTGCGGAGCTTGTCGCACTTGAAGTTGGCCGGGGGCTCGGCCTGGAACAAGGAATCAAACATGGCCGGAACTCCATGGATAGCAGTGCACTCTTCGTCGGAAATGGCCCTGAGTGTGGAAGGAATGTCAAACACCTCTGCTGGGTAGACAATCTTGCCGCCGTGAGTGACGATGGCCAGGAGGCCGAGGACAAGGCCGAAGCAGTGGAAGAGCGGCGGCGGGCAGCACAGGACGTCTGAATGTGTCAAGCGCATTCTGTCACCGATGAATCGAGAATTGTTGACCAGATTACTACAGAGAATGAAACCTTAGCATGGGCGAGACGAAGAGCGTAGGGGACAGGATTGAAAACGTACTGATGTGTTAGCATTGCTGCCTTTGGTAAACCCGTTGTGCCGCTTGTAAATTGCAGATTGACAACCTGATGAGGAAGGACCTTGCTCATAGCTCTATACAGCTTCTCGTGGCTTTGTCGCGAACCCGCCTTGACGAGCTCATCATATGTTGGGTATTTGTCGCCCTCCCCCCTCAGAATCACAACCTGGATGGGAGAAGCTTCATTGTGCAAATCTTGCAACAGCGCCGTGTTGTCTGTCCGGCCAATTGTACGAGTCACGAAAAAGACTTTGCAATCGGAAAAGGTGAGGCCGTACTTTGCTTCGGTCGCCGTGTAAGTGTTGTTCAAGATGACGAGGATGGCGCCGATTTTGGCGACGGCAAAGAAAACTGCGGCGTATTGCTCGCAGTTGCCAGCCATAATTCCGACACGGTCACCGACTCCAATCCCCATGTTGAGCAGAGATTGGGCCAAAGCCGAACTTTGCTGGTTGAGTTCGTGATATGTCCATCGTGCACCTGTCCAGGGAATGACAAGGCACTCTTTGGTGCCATATTGGTAGGTCTGGAGCTCGAGCAGCTCGCCGAGAGTTAGGTCAACGAGAGGAGGATCTGATGGGCCGTGGAGCAGAGAAAGTTTCTGGGTAGGCGCCGTAGGATCTGGCTGGATGGCTGTTGGGGCGTCCATGTTGGCAAGCTGAAGTCTTGATGGGGAGCTTGTAAGTAAGAAACACTATTATTACAGCTTCCACGAAAATGTCACTGCCTACAGTATACAGAAATAACGAGAAAATGAGTCTTCTATCTGCTAACTGACACTTCTGCTACGTAACCGAGGAACTTGCTGAACTGGTTGATCGAGTCCAGCCCGTCTGTTACTTCTTGACCCACTGCAAATCCGGCTATTTGACACCAAACAAAGCCTAGCAGCTCATGTATATCATATCCCACAATGTGCCAAGCTGAAAGATTCCTCTACTTCCAAGAAGAGCTGGGCTCTCCCGCTATCTCGAGACAAGGCCCTCTCCCGCTGTCAGGGCAGCCGAGAATTGCCGAGAACGGAAACAGGTGCCAAGTCCCCTTGTGGCGTTTTCGCGGCATCAAGAGTCATAGATCCAGTAATCAGATGATCTGATAAGATTTCATCATGGGAGGGCATCAGGAAGATCCACTTGAGTTGTAAACCACGGTCTTTGCCCCGTTGACATACAAAGTACCGAAATCGGCCCTGGCCCTTGCATTTGCCGGCACAACGGAGAGAATGGGGAGGGATATGAAAATTTTTCTTATCAGATCCTCTAGTTCATCCCCATAAAGTGGCCGTCGCTTTGGCCAAAGTAGCTCTACTAGTACTCGTACACGTGTGTTGTGGAGGGATGGTGGACAGGGGAAGGGGGTGTTAGTTGCGATAGCCGATGTTTGCATGTGAAGGCCACTACTTTACCAAAAGAGGATGCTGGGATGGTTGTTGCCGGTCGAGTAATTAATATGCATAATACGGATACTAGTAGTATCCGCAGGTGATGAGGTGATTTTAATGTATAATTGCTCAAGTGTGCTTGGCACTACGGAACTCTTTTATTGGAGTAGAATCTGCCATTACCAAATAGTAGCAGGGCGACTCTTGCTAGTAAGTGAGTTTGTGTGTTCGTTGTTCGTTCTACCTCATGCTTGCGTCCTTACCCTCCATAGTAAAACCTCATCAATTCTTTTTTTTTTTAAAAAAAAAAAAAAGAAAAAGAAGAAGAAGAAGCTGCAATAATCAAATGTCCCTGCCCTTCTTTCTGCCAAAATGCCGCGTATGTGCCTGCTGTACGTAATCGCTTGCTGTAGCGGCTTGTATCGTGTGAATGACCCCATCTTCCGTATTCGCATCGACATTGCCAAAGTACATCATTGCCGCTACCTACTAGGTAGTACTTTTTCTCTCATCCTCCACCTTTGGCTGCACAATTTCTTTCCCTCCATCCAACTCTCCACTCTCCACCCAAGCTTCGGCGCAAAACACCAATCAATTGTCGAGATGGAGAAAAAAGTTATCAGATCGTCCCAAGGCCCAGCTGCAGGCTAATTACGCTCCACTTGGCATCCTGGAGCTTCCCCACCAGTTTTTATCTGATCCGTCCGTTAGGCCCCGAGGACGAACAAGTTCCTTCGACGTACCTCGAGGTTTTCTGCAAAACAAACCCCCCTCGTTGCACCTTGGATGGGTCAAAGATCCCTGTCATGCGTCAAACGAACAATAGTCGCACCCCTCACTTTGAAACCTGTACGAAGCTTCACGGTTCAACGTTGAAGCTTGGGGCAACTGCTGCCGTCACATCGATGGAGATGGGGCCAAGCTACGATGATTTACCCGAAAGGGTGCACGCCGTACGAGTACTGGCTTGAATAACTGGGAATGATGTGTGAAGCTGCGTTAGCTCCGAGGCGGCGCGGCGCGGGCATCGTCGGAGGTGGGAAGTGACAGCATTTAGATGGTGAAGAGAGGCATTTGCATATGTATTTGGACTCCAGAAGCCAATGCTGAGCAGCGAATATCCACGTTTTTATTATACCACCGAATGATCAGACATTTGCCTTCACCATTGATGTAAACCCTACGATATCGTCTAATCACGTCTCAGCAAATCAGCCGCAATGGCTATCGATGGAGATGGAAATGACTATACCGGTTCAGCCAAGCTCGCAATAGGCATGACTGCAAGCCCTGAAGAGTTGAAGAAGCCGACGGTTGAGCAACAAAACGAGGTACCAATCAGAGAGAACGGCATCGCCAGCACTGTCGACCTCGAACAGCTGTGGGCGTGGAATCAGCATGTGCCTTCCTATTTGCAGCGCTGCATGCACAATATCATAACAGAAAAATGCCAACTGCAGCCGGATAAAATCGCTGTCGAATCTTGGGATGGAAGCTTGACGTACCAAGAACTAGACAGCCTTTCATCACAACTTGCCAGGCAGATTCTACAGAGAAACGCGGGAGCTGGTAGCAGAATTCCGCTATGCTTTGAAAAGTCAATGTGGACTGTTGTTGCCGTCCTGGCAGTCATGAAGGCCGGTGCTACATTCTCGCTCACAGATCCCAGCCAGCCAGTCGCACGACTACAAACAATAGTCGAGCAAACAGGGGCGAACCTCGTCATCACTTCCGTGGCTCAGAGCGGGTTAGGCAAAGAAATATCTAGGGAGGGAGGCCAAGTTCTCGCCATATCTCGAGACTATTTTGATGGAATCAAAGAGTCCGAATCAAAACAAGACTTGCCTCAGGTATCTGCAGAAACGCCAATGTACATCATTTTCACGTCTGGCAGCACAGGCAAGCCAAAAGGTGTTGTCATTACCCACTGCAATTATACCAGTGGTGCGATTCCCAGAGCAGAGGCTGTTGGCTACAAACCAACCTCCCGTTGTTTCGATTTCCCCTCTTATGCATTTGATGTAAGCATCGACTGCATGCTGTGTACGCTGGCAGCTGGGGGGCAAATATGCGTGCCATCGGAAGAAGGTAGGATGAACGATCTTAGCGGCGCCATTCGACAGAGTAAAGCGAACATGGTTCACATGACTCCTTCTGTCGCCAGAGTCTTGGATTCCGACATTATCCCATCTCTGGATGTTCTAGGCCTGGGTGGTGAGGCAGTGTCTGCGAGCGATGCCGCAGCTTGGAGTCAGCACACTAGTTTAATCATTGCATATGGACCATCTGAGTGTACTGTCGGTTGTACCATCAACAATACGGTTACCATCTCAACAGGCATCGGCAAAGGTGTTGGCGGCGTGACCTGGATTGTCGATCCTGATAACCACAACATCCTCATGCCTGTCGGGGCAGTTGGAGAGCTCATCATTGAGGGTCCAGTGGTCGGTGTCGGCTACCTCGATGAACCAGAAAAAACAGCAGAGGTCTTTATCGAAAACCCTTCCTGGCTGGTTTCCGGCTATAGTGCCTTCCCCGGAAGACCTGGCAGGCTATACAAGACAGGCGATCTTGTGCGATACGAAAGCAATGGCTCCGGCTCCATTGAGTTTGTGGGCAGAAAAGATCAACAAGTCAAGCTTCGAGGCCAGCGAGTAGAACTCACGGAAGTTGAGCATCATCTACGGACCTGTTTGCCAAGCGGAATCAAAGTCGCAGCAGAGGTGATAAAGCCAGAAAATGGGGGTGCTCCTTCACTTGTGGCATTCCTTTCAGAATCCATCTCTGCTGGCGCTTCTGGAGTAGATCCGGCCATCCTCGAACCATCCATGGAGCTTAAAGCTGCCTTGGCAACGGTCAATGAAGCCATGGGAGCCAGAGTGCCACGATATATGATCCCAGCAGCATTCGTGACTCTTCAGCATATGCCTTCGTTGGTGTCTGGCAAAACAGACAGAAAAAGGCTACGTGAAATTGGAGCTGCAATTCCACGAGATGTTTTCAGCCGAATGCAAGCAAGTGAAGTCCAAGAGGAAGAAGATCCAGAAACAGAAACAGAGCAAAAGTTGCAACAAGCATGGATCAAAGTCCTCGGTTCAGACGCAAATACATACAGACAGAGCAACTTTTTTGCTTTGGGAGGCGACTCTCTGCGTGCCATGAGACTTGTTGTCACTGCTCGCGAGCAAGGCATCTCCTTGACGGTTGCTGACATTTTTACGAATCCAACGATTAGTGGTATGGCTTCAAAAGCTACTCAGTCGTCAGAATCTTCTTTGGATGAGATCCCGCCGTTTTCATTGTTAGAAGAGGATTGGGATCTAGAAATTGCACGAAACGAGATGTCCACTCTTTGTGGCGTTGAGGCCAGCGCTGTAGAGGATGCATATCCATGCACTCCTCTCCAGGAAGCTCTCATGGCCTTGTCAGCCAAAGTCAAGGAAGCGTATGTCGCCCAGAGAGTCGTGGAACTCAAGGACGTCGCCACTGCTGAGAAGCTTATCGAAGCCTTCGATATCGTACAGCAAGATAGTCCCATATTGCGCACAAGAATTGTGCAAATCCCCGGACGCGGCCTTGTACAGGTTGTCATCAAGGAGAAGCTGAATAAGTTCTCAGGTACCAATCTCGATGAGTATCTGGTGAATGATAGGAATGATACAATGGAGTTGGGCAAGAGTCTTGTCCGATATGCTGTTATTGATGATGCTACGACAGGAAAGGTCAGCTTTGTGCTTACCATTCATCACGCGTTATACGATGGCTGGTCTATGCCCCTGGTCGTCGATCGAGTAAACCAAGCTTATAGCGATCAGATTTCATCACGGCCAGCGCAGTTCAAACACTTTATCAAATATCTGTCGACCATGGATATGGGTAACTCTGCAAATTACTGGCGAGATCAGCTTTCAGGAACCAATCCCTCCCAATTTCCGCCTCTGCCTTGGCAGGGATATCAGCCCCAGGCCGATTCATTGCTAGAACAATACATTCCTCTAGAGGATGGAAAAGCATCAAATGCCACCACCGCTACAATTATTAGAGCAGCGTGGGCTCTCGTAGCATCTCAATACGTCAATAGCACAGATGTAGTCTTTGGAGAGACGTTGACCGGTCGAAACGCACCTGTGATCGGGTCCGAGGAGATTGAAGGACCAATGATCACAACCGTTCCCGTGCGTGTTCAGATAGACCGAGATATGCATGTTTCGGACTATTTGCAAAGTATTCAAGAACAGGTGGTGGACCAGATTCCCCACGAGCATTTTGGCCTGCAACATATACGCAAACTCAGCCCTGACGCATATGATGCATGCGAATTGCGGACAGGCCTGGTGCTACATCCAAGCGCGGATGATGAGCCTGTTCAGTCCGATGATCTCCCAGCGAGCTGTCTTGTCCCAGCAGGAGACGCAGAGGCTGCTCAGGAGGCTCTCAAGTTCAACACCTACCCTCTCATGCTGGTCTGTTCAATAGATCCGCGAGGATTCCTCGTCATGGCTAGTTTCGATTCTAAGACGGTCTCTGTTCTTGTGATGGAAAGGGCCTTGGACCAGTTTAAGCAGATTGCACAGCTGTTGTGCAAACAAAACTCATCTACTCTAAGCAGTCTTCAATCATCTTTGACTAACACGGATGCTGAAGACCTCCGAGGTACAGTGCTTAATGCAGACATTAGCGAAGCAGCAAAGGAGTTTGCCGGTATTAAAGCAGCCTATATCACGGATTCCAAAGATCCAAATATTCTTATCCCGGTGTTCGCAGTTGGCGAGCTGATCGTTCAACACCAAGAAGAGCTGTCCAGCTTGACAGAAATTTCTCCACCGACATGGCTTAAATCGGTATTCAGTTCTACTGCCCTATCACAGGGCAAATTCTACAGAACAGGACGTTTGGCCAAGTACGACTCAACTCAGAACCCTATCTGCATCAAATTGATAGATTTCTATAGCGAAAGAAACGCACAAGCGCCCCAAGCAGGAGTGGCCAAGAGTCGAATATCAGCGAGCTCCAGCAGACAGCGCAAGTTGCGCAGTCTATGGGCCCGCGTCCTGCGCATGAGCGAGGAGGACATTGGCCTGAATGATGGATTTTTCGTTCTCGGCGGTGATTCCATTGCCGCCATGAAGCTCGTATCAGAGGCTCGGGTCGAAGGAATCAGATTGACCGTGGTCCAGATATTCCAGAAACGGACCTTGTATGAAATGGCCAGCGGCATGGAAGAAGTCGAGAAGCCAACATCGTCCACAGACGTGACCACCTCAGATAAGAAAGCGAAGCCATTCTCTCTGCTCACTCTACAAGATGAGGGTGAGAAGTTGCGCTTCGTTAACGACATTATTGCTCCTCAGTTGGCCGATTCAACCTGGCGCATAAACAATGTTCTTCCTACGCGCCCTCTGCAGCAGATTGCCGTCAGGGGCACAACTCAGCTCCCACGCTTCTCGGCGCGATATGAAATCATGTATTTCGATAAAGTCATCAATAAGGAAAAGATGGTGGAGAGCTGCAACCAACTCGTCGCTCGCAACGAGATACTACGCACCGTCTTCACGGAGCACCAAGACGAAGGCTACGCTGTCGTCCTAGAAGAACTCGTGCCATCGTTTGTCGAATACGCCGTCGATGGCAAAGTCGAGGCATTTGCGAAACAGCTGTGTCGTCTAGATGCCATGACGAGAATGCCACTGGGTTCAAGCTTTGTGAAGTGGTTCCTCGTTGAGTCAACCACTGGCCAGTCATGCCTCATCTTCCGCCTCTCACACGCCCAATACGATGAGATTTGCCTCCCCATCATGCTTCAGCAGCTCTCAAGCTTGTACCAAGACCAGCCAGTCCAAGAAACGGTGCCGTTCTCCGCCTATGTCCATCACGTCCTCGGCCGTAATCTCCCCGAAAGCATTCCTTACTGGACAGACCTCCTTTCAGGCTCATCCCTGACCATCCTCAAGCCGGACATCCCCGTCCAGCAGCGGAACCACTTCGCCATCCAGCACACCGTGGACATATCCTCGCGCCTCCGCGACATCACCGTGGCCTCTCTCCCCACGGCCGCATGGGCCTTGTGTCTCGCCCGCCGCCTCTCCCTGCGCGACGTCACATTCGGCGAAGTCGTCAGCGGCCGCAACATTGACTTTTCGCACGGCCCGGCCAACGCAATTACAGGCCCCTGTTGGCAGTACATCCCCGTTCGCGTGCGCTTCCCGCCGGGATGCACCGCTCTGCAGGTTCTCTCTGCCGTGCAGCATCAGCACATTGCCAGCTCTGCCCACGAGGGTATCAGTCTCAGCGAGATAGCCACCCTGTGTGGCACCAATTGGCTGCGTCCCGACGGCCCCAAGGCTTCCGACCTGTGGTTCGACTCCGTCGTTCATCAGGACGTCGAACACGTCGAGAACCTAGCCTTTGCCGCTGCGGGAAGCGGTCGCTTGGAAACGCTCTATGTACATGAAGAGCCTTTGCGCGAGTGGAAGATTCAAGCATTTGTTCACGACAACAGCAACAAGCTAACATTGGAAATTGTCACTTTTGAGAGCTGGGGAGGATTCGCCAGAGAGTTACTGGATGACCTGGTCGACGCAGTAGCAAGCTTGCTGAAGAATCCTCATGCCAAGTTATTTGAGAATGAATCAGAGTAGAGAAGCAATATGTATGTATATATAGATATATATAGATATATTATTCGCGTAGCTATGATATTGAATTGCAGGAAAGAACAAGACGCTTGAGGAGAGATATTTGAAGCGCCATACCAAATGTTCCAACGTCCCAGGGAAAACGCAAACCCATACACAGACTCCATCACTCTCCCGTCCGTTTTGAAATTTCAGTAGAATCGCTACTCGTTCGAATTTAAGTGTTGAGAAATATTCGTTCATCATGAGAAGAAAAAAAAACAAGAGTATAAGAAAACCCTGAGCGGCGGTAGTCATCCAATCCCTTTCTTTCGCCAAAACCTATACGCTTGAATGGGTATATAGCACAGACCTCACTCAACCAATGCAGTGGTCTGTATATCATAAACAAAAAGCGCCCCCAGGTACAAGACCAAAAAATGGCAATTTCCAGTTTCTCAAGACGCCACTGCTTCCCACACATCTTATCATGTTTCAGGCCATTATATGGTAAGTCAAAGTCGCTGTCTCCCCGTCAAACCCGCGTCGTCGGGCGTATTATGTACTTTGAAACGTGGTGATCAATGGTTGTGGCCTTCTGGTTGTGCTCCCAAACCAAGCACTTTCTGAAGACTTTTGCGAATGCCCATGCCGGCGTGATACTCGTCGTCCTTATCGCGGCCAATTAACCCAAAACTCAATCTCCGCGCAGTGATGCCAATTGAGCCCCCCGTGGTTGTCGACGCCTTCTTGGCCTTCTTACGCCGCATAGTAACGACAATGGGTTCGGGAGCTGATGGCTTTGGGGGCCATTCACCGTCACGTTTCCATCCTGTCACGCAAGAGCGTATCATATCTTGCAGGTTGATCGGGCATGACGGTTGTAGATTGTTAAGAATGACCTTGTCGTAGAGGCTAAGATAAAGCGAAGGAGTGATAGAAGCTCGGAAAGAATTGGTGGGAGGCAGGATTGGGTATGGGATAGGCAGAAGCGTCTCAACCGGTAGCAAGCGATCGGAGATGCGGTCAGAGTCTCTAGAGCCTTGCTTTTTGAGGTCCTTGTCGTCCTTGGCCATTGATGAGATGTCGGATATGGTGCCTGTAGGGCTATTTCCAAGGGGATTCGGATCGATCAATGCAGCGGAGGGTGGAGATCCTGAGATGGAACGGCGGAAGAAAAAGCGCCGGGGAGATCGAGGAGACGCTGGTGGCGAAGAGACTGGTTTGCTCCGCACACGAACGGTCTTTGCACCAGTCCAAGCGTTTCGCCGTGCCTCGAAACATGCCAGCCCCTCATTCCAAGTCATTTCCTCTCTCGCAGCTCTCCGGCGTGCAGCTCGCTTCTCCAAGATTGAAGTCTTGGTAACATTATCGGTGGCCTCGAGTTTATCTAGAGAAGTAATGGCAGCCTCGTCGTCGGACAGGTCAGAGTACCAGTCCATGCGGGGACGGTAGTTGACAGCATCCTCTGATACAACGCTGTAGACTGAGTCCGTATCGTCGTCGTTCTCGGCGTCAATGTCTTCATGGTCTGAAGCATCCTCGCCCTGATCGCTGCTATCAACGGCGTAGCCAGCATCTTCGGAGGCTCGATCACGCATATCTTTAGCCGAATCGACCCTAATTGCTTCAGGTTCCGAATCTTTAGTGGTAGAGGTTCGTGGTTCATCTGAATCAGATGGCTTCTCAGCGGTTATCTCTTCAGGCTTGCGGGCCGGTGCCCACTGCCATCCCCAATTGGTCTTGACTTTGGCGGCTAAGTATTTTTTGATGGCATCCTTTTGCCTGTACTTGTCTTTGCTGAGGAGGTCTTCATATTCGGGAGCGAGCCAAGGAGGTGAATTTGCTGGATTTCGTGACTGGGGACTTTGTTGGCGGAGTCTAGACAAAGGGGACCGTGACCCTTTGTAAAAGTCTGAGAAGATCATGGCTGTGTCAGGATCTGCAGCCGAAGAGATGGCCTCTGGAACTGAGAAAGCCTGTAAGGAAGAGGTGGTGTGGTCTTCTAAAGAAGACGACGGATGCCGATGACCGAGACTAATATCGGCAGTAAGATCTATAGTGTCTAAGAGATCGGGCAATAAAACGTCAGCACCTTGTTAACGATATTTATCCAAGCCAAGAGGGAGGGCTAGGGTCGAGGCGGAGGCGGTGTAGATTAAAATGGATATAAGCTGCAATGGCGATGTAACTAGTGCTGAGTGCCGAAGCTTGTAGTGAACCATGAAAATAGAAGTGGTTGAAAGAAAAAAAGGTTTGGAGCGATAACGCGATGTGGTGAGATGAACTGATTGGGGGCAGCAAGAACAACACAAGCAAACTAAGCTTGAAGATTTAGCCACGGCTGAAGCTGACGGTACTAACCTTCACTGCCCAATGAGCCAGTGACTCGTCAGATGGCGTAGCTTCAACGGTTGTCTCAGTTTCGGAATGAGACCAAAGGGAGGAGGGTGATACTGCCAAACCAGCAGGGAAAGAGTAAATAGAGAATATAGCGAATGTGTAAGAGGGGACGGGTGTGAGAAGCTAAAGAGAACAAGGAGGGGAGAGAGAATGGAGACAAGCTGGATAGCTTAACTGAGGAAGTAAGGAGAATAAAAACAAGGGTGAGGACAACAGGAAGAGACTAGATGTGATTCGGGGTTCATGTTGATGCCGCCCAGGTACGAGTAGCTCAGGTACCGGCAGCAGTGAAGAGGAGCGCAACCATTTCATCATACCAGCCGTGAATCCTTGTACCACTGAGTACCAGCTGATGCAATGTCTCGGGAGGGGAGGAGCTCGCACGACGTGCCACATTGACAAGTCGAATTAGACAGCGGTGCAACAAATGGTGGCTTGGAAACACTAAAGCTTAAAAAGCACACAAGAGCAGGGCAAAAGACAGAAACAGCCGCGTGCAAAGAGGCGTCAAGGAAGGATCAGGAGTGGGATTGGTGGGATTGGGATTGGGATTGGGATCGGGATGAGCATTTCAGGAATGAGGAATGCGAGGCTCCACGGCTGGGGGGCAAGACAGGAGGTGAAACAGGGTGAATTGACGGTTTTGTTGTTGTTGATTTTGTTGTTGATGATGTTGGTATAAAAGACGAGGCTATGCGCCAACTTACCGTTTAAAACTGGCTGTTGATGGACGGCTGGCGAGGGGTCATGGCTGTAAGTTGCGGGTGTTGCAGCTGCAGAAGAGGCGGCAAAGGCAGCGCAAGTAGCGGTATCGCTGGTGCTGGCAGTGGATGAAGAATGAGGAGAAGAAGACAGTTGAGGCGAGGCAGAGGAAGCAGAAGCAGAAGCAGAGACAGAAGTAGAAGCTGTGGCGAGAGAGTCTCTCACAGCCGGTGGCGGCTGCGACGACATCATGATGGGCTGCATAACACACGCGAGCCACACGAGCCAGGGCCAGGGCCAAGACCAAAGACAAGACAAGGACAAGGATGCGCGGATAGCAGATGCAGGATCCCCGACAATGCCAATGCCAGCTTGTGTGCCCAATCCAATAGTACGGCCGGCAATGAGAAAACGGGGGGGGAACGACGGCATGCAGAGGGAAAATTGATCAATCACGAGAGGTCCAAGATCAGGTCAGGCAAGGTCAGGTCAGGCAAGGTCAGGTCAGGCAGCAAAAATGGCCGTTTGGGTCCTTGGGGGGGGCAGCCACAGGGCTCAAGGGCACGGAGCCCCGCTGAAGCGCGCTGGAGGGGCAGTTGAATCTGCACTGGACGGAAGCGGGCAGATTGGACCGCTGAAGGCCCCAAGGTTGGAAGGCAAATCACTGGATAGCGCAGTACGTGGCAGCGGAGTACCACCTTCTGCCAAGAGACGTTGAAACTTTGTGAAATCTCTGCACCGCGGGGACTTGCAGCCGGAGTACTCTTTTACTGCCCGACCCGACCTTGTCAAGTGGTTTGAGTGGCTCTAAGTTTGGTGCTAACTCGCTGCCTTCAACGCCATCACGAACCATCGACAGGCAATCGGGAGACTCGGTGGGGCGGGCAGGGCTGGACGGACGAGCCTCGTCGTGTGACCCAGTTTGCTGCCTTTTTTTCCTCTTTTTTCTCTTTTTTTTTCATCTCCCCCCGTATCTCCCCTCCCGTGGCACCACCTGCGATCGGCGCATTGGATGATGCGATTGCGCTACAGCAGCCGAGGCTCGTCACTATCAAACTGTTGTTTTCTGCTAGGAGAGAAGAGACGTCAAGGATTGTCCTGTCCTGCCCGGCAATCCTAGACAATCGTGATCCTTGACTTTGATCTCGTTCGTCCAGTCTGCAGAGATTAATTGCATGTCCGCATCTCCGATTCGTATTCCATCATCATGGTCATATCCACAGCCGAAAATTAATACTATCACACCGCACCGCACCGCCGCAGCACGGCAGCGTCGCAGTCGCAGTCCCCGAAGACATGGAGCCTTGCAATGCCCCGAGCGAGTCAACATCCATACTTGCACCAGTACGAGTACAACATTGCAACTCTCCGCACCCCGAGTCGAGCCAAGCCAAGGCAAAAAAAGGTAGGGCTATGCTGCTAGGTTAGGTAGATCAAACAAAACACTACGAGTCGAGTCCACACTAGAACTAGCCGGAGCCAAAAAAGATATGGTTACTTCGACTTGGCCACCATCCTCGTAAGCAAGGCGCGAGTCAAACTGCATAGCTGCGGCAAGCAAACCGCCCAAGCAGAATGCTTATTTGTCAAGTCATGTCATCCAACTGAAGCTCCCCGACATCCGGGAACGAATTGGTGCTTGCATAACATAACGCCCAGTAAGCTAATGAGTCACCTTGTTTTGACAAGGAATACGGAATAGATACTGTAGGAACGAAGCAAAAAGACAAGGAAGAAGAAGAAGAAAATTTCTTCAGCCCGCCCGGCTTCTTACGTGTATGCGCCCCGTCAGTGTTGCCATTCAGTTCTGTGCCATTCTGTGCCGGTCTTGTACACACAATCGCACACACCGGTTGGCTTCACCACGGAATACGCGGTCAGAATCCTACTGTTTCATCCGCCAATAGTCATGAAAGCAAAGATCGTCCATGTCATACCCCAGCCAAAGTCTAGGCCTCATCCGGACCCCGACGTTTAGCTTCAAGCCATGGTGTTAAGGGGCGGCAACTGCTCGAATAAGCATTTGGATTTTGATCCATCATCATTCACAACGTCTGACAGTGGTCCCTTTTTCCCCTATCGCAAAAAAGCAAACCTCATCTCTCAGCCTTTTACCACCCTTTACTTTTAGCCTCCCCGCTCCTCTTTTCCCCGCAATGGACAGTGGAAGCAAGACGTGCCAAGACAGCAGCCTCTCAGAGCTAGCAGATGCTAGTTCCAGAGCATGTGCTCAAGGTTTGCCGCCTAGTGAGTGCTTCGTGGCGACCAACAGCTATCAGCTGAGACCATCTCGCATCGACTCTTGCTCAAAGCGGCCTCCCAACTGCAGCCAGGGATCCAATGGATGGCAAGGGGAAAACAAGAGCGGTATGCACGAGCGGGGGGGTGGCTGCATGTGAAGCTGTCTGTCCTCGTAAGCAATCCCTGGATCACCAATCATGGAGCGGGGATGTTCAAGGCCGGGCTTTTATCCTCATTCACGTCCGGCACTCTCCGCAATCGTGAATGCTCCGCGCCTTGCAGCATTTTGAGCAAGCGTTCTGAGCAAGCATTATGAATTCCGTTGTAGGCAATTGACAAGCAAAGCTGCCCCACTAGCAGATGAAATTTGCATCTTTTGATTACAAAAGTCAAGACATGGAGATGAAGTCGACTCGGTGTATAAGATGATGACACACGGTGTTGCCCGCTGACTAAGATTCCAACCATCCTTCAGAAGGTACATGAACGAGTAGTCAACGAAATACATGTAGCTATGTGGATGAAGAAAAAGAAGGTGGACAGCTCACCAAACAGATAAGCCAAACTCTAGATGAAACGGCTGACGCAGTCATGAGCATCATGGGAAAAATGTAGCGTAGATGATGGCAACCCCATGTAAGTTAGATGGGAGGGGTCTGAGCTTCACAAGTAGCAGATTGCTGCAAGGGCGGCGGATGCGATCATCTAGGCTGTTGTCAAGTTTAACCTAAAAAGGATCAATAGGCATCATCTAGTAAATAAGCATATTAGATGTCTAGAGAAAAAATAATGAGCCGTCTATGTAAGGGGGAAACCGTCTATGTAAGGGAGAAACTCGCAAACACTAATATGCTGCAAGGGTGATGCCATCAGTATAGGTAAGTTGGTTCGTTTCCTCCGGGTGCGAACGGCATATGCACGTACATACTACTCAAATTACAATGACTTGAATAGCCTGTGGACAGTCAGCATTGGAATATCATCTCAACCCCTTCCTGTCGAGATATGTTTCCTTGAATGGGTGAAAGTGACTAGTCAACCAGCGGCTCAAGCTGGATACCCAAGATCATACAATACATATCGTAAGTATTTGAAACATTCCATGTATTATACCCCAAATTAGAATAAGTGGTTGGCAACAGACAGTAATTGCGGAATAATTGCTGAGGCAAATAAAGGCAGTTCCAGTGCACTTCCCTATGACACGCCAGATATCGTCGTTGATGGGTGAGGGCGGCTACTCTTGCTTTAGAAGTCAAGTTACCGGGTTTGACATCGTACAATGAGGGTACTTGGCAATCGTTCAACCCGCTGCCAATATGGAACCACAAGTACATGGTGGAGAGAGATGATGAGAGTCCATGTTTACTATATGTTTACTAGGCCACAAGCACCAAACGACCAGCCTTTCTCAAACAGGACAGACAGGCTCAACAGTGACACACACAATATTAACAAAACTTCTCAAACGTGTATTTATATCAATCTAGAGACACGTTAGCAATATATACTGGCGAATGAACGATTACCTGTCATGGCACCATGACATGTACTCATCATCCATTGTCTTTGATACTGTCGATGCAGTGGCGTTGTGCAGAAATTAAAATTCCACCAAACAGCAGGTTGTTGTCTCAATTATATGTCAAATAATGATCTCGACATATATTAGAGTATTGGTAAGAATACAATTGCAATGTTCAGCAGCCTCCAATGGCAAAAATCAGCTGCTGTCACGACATTCCCAGATACGCCCCATTCGCACGAGATGCAGATACTAGGCAGTGGTTCATGGAAACAGGTTACCTCAAATTATAATTCGCTCAATTACCGTCTGCATTACCGATATGCTATACAGCTTTATAGATCCTAATCATGCCCCTTTGCCCGTTCGCCCATCCCATTGCCTTCTTTCTAGCCCTGTTGTCCTAATCGTATCAACAGCGCCAGAAATACCCCTTTATTATAATCCGATCCCATAGCTTGATCCTCATAAAATTTGTGCTGAGAGCCATCGAAGGCCTACACAAGAGGCGTATTGCAGCCAGATTTAGGCCACTTCCACTACTGGCTTCCCCAACGATGGCTTGCCCTTGTCTCCAAACACGGCACCGGCAGGCCCTTCAATAATCTCCTCTGGAACGGCAACTCGGTTGCCGCTCTTGTTGCTAACCCAGCGAATGAAAACAGGGTTGGCTTTTTGCGAGTCCTGATCCTGTGCGTCGGCGGCGGCTGCTTTACGATTGATCTTTGGGGCCTGCTTCTTGAGAAGCTTGTTGATGGTCTCCATCTGTAGTGACGGTATTAGCAATGTGACAGGTATACGAAGCTCTCGACCCCCATGAGATTGCAACTCACCTTGACTTCTTCATTGCGCTTCTCACTGAGATTGCGTCGCCGTCTAGCCATTTCTTGGCGGCGCATGGATAACTCTTCCGCCGTAAACACTTTTTTGACTTGGATTTCTGCAATAGAGGGTCAGAGGCGTGCTCTTGGATAACCAATCAAATCGCATTCCACATCTCATGAAGACGTGCGGATGCGTAGCGATAGACTCACCATCAGGCAACTTCATAAATTCTTGAGGTATATCCTCAAACCTGGCCCTCTGTCTCTTGGTCATCTTGGCCAGGTCTGGTGTTTCAGCCCGGCTGCCCTCTTCGCTATCGAGGTCTGAATCGCCATTGGCCTCTTGTTGCATGGCAATTTCATCGTCTTCCTCAACCTCCTCCTCATCTCCAGCAACTTCGATTTCTTCTCCTTCGGCATCTTCATCTTCCATGTCCTGGTTGCCATAAACAATGGTATCATCGCCTATGTCGCTGTCTGCCGGATCGCTAAGCTCGTCATCATCATCCTCATCTTCCTCGTCTTCGTCTTCATCTTCATCCCGATTCACCCTGGATGAGGTGACCTTCACCGTGGGCCTCGACTTGGTAATCCTCGAATTCTTTGCTGAGGGGCGACCAACAGGCTTCGGCGCCATGTCAATGTCGCCATCTGCATCTTCTTCGCCCTCGGCATCAACTTCCATTTCGTCTTCACCTTCAGCATCTTCATCGCCAAGCTCTTCCATTTCATCATCCTCATCTGCTCTCGCATCCTCTTCGTCGTCGTCATCTTCCTCCTCATCATCCTCGTCATCATCTTCTACCACTACTTCTTCCTCCTCTTCCTCCTCTTCTTCGTCATCAGGGCTTGAATCTATCACATAGCTCTTTTTCCCACCGCGGTTGCGCTTCCCGTGCACAATCTCGCCGCCTTCAAATGGGTCGGCCCGGCGATTGCCTCCCCTGGTAGACCTACTATTGGGGAGCTTGACTGTAACGCTAAGATGCGTCTCCTCTGGCGATGAAGCTGTATCGCGCGAGGCCGATGCGCCACCGGTACGTCCCGTCCGTCGCGAGGACATTTTGATATCTGAGTCTTCCTTTTCGCTTGTGTCAGCCCATCTGGCGTGGACGGAAATCACTTCTTTGGCCTTTGCAGCGGCCGAACGCCGCGGTCGTGAGGACATGATACGCCGACTGCACTCGCAGTTGCTTGACGTGTTTGGATAATGCCGGGTCTATGGTTTTTGTGTTGCGTTGAGAACAGGAGCCAGGGCAGTGGCAACGGTGACGGCGGTTTGTAAAGGGCTCAATGTTGCTTGAGCGATGTGCACATGTGGCATGTAGTTGGGATAAGCTCGGTCTAGCCACTAAAGCAAGGCCGCGCAACTGGGTTTTTGTACGGACACGAATTGCTCAGGCAATTTCCACAACATGACAGGCTGATCCCAGCCCCTAAAACAGCAACTCTGCCGCGGATTGGGTCTTGAAGCTCTGCCTGCATTTCGCGCCACCCAACCCTGCCTTTGATGGATATCGAGTCTTGGGCGCTTGTCCAATGAAGCAGCCAGGTGTAGGCATTTTATACTCCACGCCAATGAATTGGCCACGACAAAACACTAACCGTCCAACCTCGGCACTTGAGAGGTAGATCCCAGCATTGACCTCCCGCCAATTGTTATGTACTTATTGATATGCTGCACTTGCAGTTTTTGCTAACGGCGCTTGGGTCACAGACGCCAATGATGATGGACAAAGTCTCATCCAGAGTGACAATGTATAGAAAGACAAAATGAAGAGCAGGGTTGGTACAGCTGTAGGGAGCATCCAGTAGCGATGGCGACAGAGACAGAGACAGCGCAGCAGCAGCCGGCCGGGTCATGATGCATCACATCCGCCGAGATACCTATCGGGCAGGCAAACAAACGAAAAGGAACTGCGTGGGAAACTCCCAATTGTCTTACCTTGTTTGTACCGTTGCCGGCGGGTGCAGCCAATAACGGCTATTCGAGGTGCTGTTCTTATTGGACCCGAGCTGTGCAATCACGATACGCGTGCTGCAGGCGTATGCGAGAAGAGTTGTGCCGGGATCAGCGCGCAGGACCTGATCTATCACTGTTCCAGAGGCTAGAAGTACGGCGCTGAACCAGTGGTGTTAGCACTGGTACAGGTAGTCGATGCCTAGAGTGAGCGCCGAACTATCAGGAATCCAAGCGAGATGATTTGATGGCTGTTGAGCGTCGCTGCGATCACGGCAGGGTAAGTCTCGACGTGATGAATGAAGTCTAAAAAAAATAAGAGACGTGTTGGTGATGGCCGAAGCGCGGAGGGAGGGAGGAAAAAGAAATAAGCCCGGAATCCAAGGGTCGTAAGCCAAAACAAACGGCGCAGTTGAATGTCTGTGGGCGTTGCTTAGCGGCTACGCCTCTTAGGTACTCAACGGTTGCACCGCAATCGCACGTTAATTTTTGGTGCTGAGAGCAGCTGATGGGCGAGAGTTTGATGACCCCTTGGGCCCACTTTTGTGACTTTCTCAGCGTCTTTTTGTTAGTAGTGCTCTGTACATTATTACAAGCAAGTATCTACGATTTGAAGTATCTATTGCTTTTATGCTGGAGTTGAACTTCCATTGGGGAGTGTGTAGCTCTACGCACTGTCAATTGGAGTGGCTCGCTTCTGTTCGCTACTCTTCATCCATACAAAGTCGCGGATTTATTCTCCATTATCTACCCCCGTCAACTCCAAGGTCACCTTAGGGTAGCGCGGAACCAACACAAACAACATGCCTGCGCTGCAAAGCCGCAACTCGACTTGGTATTACCTTGTCTTATAATAACGGCGATGATTTGTGTAAATATAACTATTCTTATTATAGAAAAGAAAAAGTACAATACTTATCAAGACTTCTCAATACTGGTGGCGGATGATTGAAACCCGCTGTATGTGATTCCAAGTAGACTTGGTACAAGTTACTTGCGCCTGGGATGAACTTCCAAGGCTGAACTTGGCAGATAATTCGTAGAGCTCGATATTTCATTGGCCAAGAATCTTAGTCATCAGTATATCCACTAGAGCGCGCCGCGTCTTGCATGTGCCGAGGCCTGTGACAAAGCCGGATCTTACCCGGCCAACCGACGTCCGGGGTGAATGTTATCGGATGCCATCTCGCTTCAGCTGACATGCTTCCCCTACGAAGATATGTGAAATTCCAATAACAGCACAAATGGACGACTCAGAAGGCAAATCATCAACCGATGGCGTGCCCAAGTGGCAGCTGAACGCGCCCAGTGATAATGCAGACAATGCCGCCGCAGATTCATCACCGTTGCAACAAAATAGCGATACAGACAAGCTAGAAGTTGCGCGACGGTTTCTAGACGACGATGCCGTCAAGACAGCTCCCCGGGATACTAAGATTGACTTTCTCAAGTCCAAAGGCGTCGAAGATGAAGATATCGAACATCTCCTCGGTGGATTAGAAGAGGCGCCATCATCAGCGAAGGATTCCACACCATCAGATGTATGTAAACACATGCCGCATCTGGGCGCTTCATCTCGCCGTCAGACTAACGCCAGCGACAGGAGTCCAACCAAAAGGCATTGCAAGTGCTCGAAAAATCATTTGCTCCGAAACCACAACTACCCGCAGCTCCCGTTCCTGCACCAACGAATTCCATCCTCGCAGGCAGCGATCGGCCTCCCGTGGTGACATATCCCGAGTTCCTCACCAAGCCCCAGCGCACACCCCCCTTGGTCACGACCAACGGGCTCCTCAATACCCTCTACGCCTTTGGCGGCTTGTCGACACTTCTATATGGCGCGAGCAAATTCGCCGTTGAGCCGATGGTTGAGAAACTGACGAATGCGCGAATTGATTTACACGAGACCACCGCAAACCGACTGGATTCCATCCTGACCCAGCTCGAAAACACCGTCTCTGTCGTCCCATCGTACAAGAGCTCCGCAAACACCGCTTCGGAGGCGACCGAATCCGAAGACCCATCTGAAATGTTCCACCGCGACGTCGGCACCCAGACGTCTTTCCCCAACAGCCCTTCAACCTCGACTCCCAAGGGGAAAGATGAGGCGCAGTCAAAGGTCCAAGCCGATCGTCTTTCGAAATTGGCAAAGTCGCTGAAGGGCCTTACGGACGACTTTAAGAAGCAGAGCAACGAGTCCCAGGATATCAAGGTATTGCTGGATGTCTTCCGCGACGATCTCGACAACATGACATACGGACATCACGCCGAATTATTCGGAAACTTTGACAAGAGGAAGAAGAAGGACTCGGAAGACGAAATCCGGAAAGTAAGGGATAACATCCGGAGGATAAAGGGCGTTCTTTTGAGCGCGCGTACTTTCCCTACCTCTGCTAGGTGAAAGGGCAGAATAAAGCGAGTATTGTGTTTTACTGCTTAGTTGTTGGGCATTTAAACTGGCGAAAGGACGTATAGCTATGATTTGGGGTAGACTGATGATATTATTTCCCATGTATAGTACTAATTACAATTTGTATACACACATGATCCGTGCCCTATATTGGCCTTTGTTATAGAATGTGCTCTCTTACCGGCTCCTTGTCGTCCATACATGTAAATCCACAATGAAGATTGTAAGAGAGAAGAGAGAGAGAGAGAGAGAGAGAAGATGAAATGCCATTATATGTTCATGTCCAGATATCCCCATGATGGAGCCGATGCACCCCTCCCAATGAACTCGAAACAGTTCAAACGAACGATTCTCCCAATACGCAAGAACGAGACAGCCCGTCAGCCTCGTTTCTGCAAAAACTCCTCGACTTTGTAAACTTGAAAAACGTCTCTCCATGCCATGACCTTGATATGTTCAAACCCCCGGCCCTCTTCGCATTGCTCGGTGTACCAGTCTATCGTTGGCCTAAAGAGATACTCGAAGCTCTTCCCTTCCAGCTTAGGGTCGAACTGTCGTGCCGCTTGGTGCAGCCGATTTCGACATTTCGTATATTTATATTGGCCGTGGCCCTGCGGTGGATGGAAGATTCTCTTTCGGGATGGTGCGCTGTCTCCTGGCTGCAAGTTCCCCTTCATATCGTCTTCATTTCTCATGGAAGCACTGCGGTCCTCCCGATCTTTTGACGACCTCTCAGGCGTGACAAGACTCCACCCCCTGCCGGGTATATCTTTGGCTGGTGCAGGTATCCAGTCTCTGACCATTGTCATAACGCTATCAAGCCATTGTATAGTGGCATCCAGAGCAGATGCACCGCTAGGCCTGGCCCCGACAGCGCCCACCCAAACCTTTTCAAGAGGGAGTCTATCCCGTGCCCTCTCTTGTATGTAGTCTATCAAGCGTTGCTGGCCTTCGAGAAGATCGGCATAGCAAAAACGTTTGACCTTTCTGCTGCTTTCTAAATAATTAATATCCCATATGAACAGCTCGAAACTCTTCCAAGGCCGTATATGTGGGTTAACCGGACGGAGTAGAGCAGCCCACGGGGATCGTTGAACGTTGTGAAATGTACGCGACGTAGCTTGCTGCTCGTCAAAGGTGTAAAAAAGCCCTGCGTATGAATTGTGTGGTCCTCTGTGGGAGACGTTAAACACTCTCCAGTGATATTGAAACCATTGTTCATATGTATAATATCTTTGTGTGATGTCTCCAAGCCGGAAACCAACATCTGACGTCGAATATGCCACGGGATACAGGTACAATTTCACGGGCGTGAATATTCCCTGTCTGATCTCCTCCATGATTTCAAACAGTCGATTTTTTATGTACGTGCTTTCCTCGTCTTTAGCTACTCGCGGCCCAGACGGAGGCGTCAACGGTTCAGGTTGGGTTGCGACCCCTGACAGTTCCTCGTCCGGATCATTCACGACGCCGTCTTCGTAAATTGGTGCCTGAAGTGTTCTTGAGAGCCGTGTTTCGGTTTGCCAGCCACAGCCTATGACAGTATATCTTCGGTACTGTTCTATATTCAAGGTAGACCACTCGCCGAACCAGTTGACCAAGCTTTGCTCATCGTTGCCATCTATTGCTTCGGGCGCGAGGATAATACTTCTAGAATTTCCGCCGGGAGCATCTGCAATAAGTTGTTGGATGAGTTTGAAAGACTTCCACCGACATTCTATTGCCTTGTCGGATATGCCCTTGGCGCTGAGTTCCTCCTCTGAAGCGTTAACCGGATGCTTGCGTCTCATTGCCGTCTGCTCCAGGTATAGGTTGTTCATCCATTCGTCAATCTTTGCGCACAGGACCAACTTCCTGGGTCGGCTCACGTCGAAATTTTTGACAAAATTGTTCCAGAACCACTTCAAAAACGAATATGCATGCTCTGGCTCAGAGACCAAGAAACTGGGCGTGATCAAGAAGGCTGCCCCAGGGTCAAACACACGATAAAGGCGGATATCGCCCAGGGGGGATGCTGGCAAGCCCTCAGAACCTAGTGGATGAACGGGCAAAAGAGAGCGGCTGAAGATCCAAAAGGTAAAGTGTGTTCTGCGCCCATGTAAAAGGTCGTGCAATCTGGGGATCCTTCGTATTGCCCAAAGCATGTCTTCATGAATAATGACAACTCCATTGGGCAATTTTATGAAGCTAGACCAAGAACCTCCTGCGTAACTGACCCGGATATCGCAGTCGCTCCGGTTATCTCGCAACCACCCGGTTAACAGGAAAGCTTCTTGTTCGGCACGATTGGGGAAGGCCAAGTAGAAGTTGTGCTTCTCGCCGTCTCTTGCGTGAACAGGGAGTAGCCGCTCATATTTCTGGCCAAAGATTTCATTCAATGGTCTTGACCAAAATGCTGAACCTTTGTCACTCTTGTCTGGTACCATCAGCTGTGAAGCGGAGGCCAGCATGGATGGAGTCAGGGAATCAACTGGCCTGAAGATATGGTATTTGAGGACTATGTCATCGCAGTCTTGTGTTGCTTGACCATCGGTATTTTCGGGGAAGAACATGTATACGCAGAAGTTTTCGCTACAACTTAGCAATCCTAGAGACCCGAGCCTTAGATTGCTCGCCAAGCTTTTGAGGGCGTTAAGCTCCGTATATGATACCACAGTGCCTTCGCATAATTGTACCACTGATAGGCCTCCGTTCAAGCCTGTCTGGCAGAAGAGATCCCGAGAATTGCAGGTATGTGTGAAGATGAGTCGCTCATCTGAACGAAACTGGTCTGCCCAGGCGAGGCCTCTTTCTTGGCGTATCCCATCAAAAGAGAGAGTAACAGTGTTTAGCTTTTCGGGACCTAGTTGCACGGTTTTGCTTACTGCGTGATATTCTGGCTGCTCTTCGGAAACATCAGTGTCTGGCTGGGTCATTTCGTCGTCTGAGGCATCTGAGGCCGGTGAAGGAGTCTGATCAGATACAAATAGACTATCGCTTGGGTCTATATCCATCGGTTCATCTTCCCAGTGAGCAACACCCTTTGTTGGAGATCTGCGTTTCCCGTTGGTTTGATCATCATCTTTGGAGCCATTGGCTGGTTGTTGCTCTCTTGGCGTAAGTTGTGGGTTGTTGTGATCAAGAGAGATCAGTTCAGAAGGCTGACTTGCTGGCGCCTTGATCCCTTCTCTATCTCGACGTTGTAACTCTATCTTCCTTTTGAGTCGCGAATTTAAGAATTTGGGGTTGACTCCTGGGTTTGCCGCTGCTTCACTCAACGTTCCTCGCCCCTTGCGAGTACGGCCGCCAGCGAAGACATTTGCGTACCCTGTTGATCGTGCCGCAGCCACCCGATGTGATGGGATGTGTCTCCTCGGCACCTCACGAGAGGTCTCCTCGGGCGGAAGAATGAATCTCACAGAAGCTCGCGTCGTGGTCTCGGCGCTCTTTAATGCTGACTTTAACGGGGCCGGGGGGTTCACGGCTAATTTCTCTGGTGGGCTGGTCGTCCTGGTCTCACCAGGCCCAGATGTTCCAAAAAGCCCCTCCTGAATAGTTTCTTGGGGAGAAGGAGAATCTTCAATCAATATTGCCGAAGTTTCTGGGATTGTCGCGGACTGATTTGTATGAGAAGCGGGCGGGTTCTCTACTAGGCTTTGCTGCACGCCCGTTTGTGCAGGGCTTGAACCAGCCTGACCAGCGTCTTCCTCTTCTTCATCCGGATAATCACTGAGTATTTGCAGAAACTCATACATCGGCAACATTGTCGTCTGGGGATAGCCGCGTCTTGCACGCACGATGTTGCGAAGATGGTGTCGAGCAAGCTTCGACTCGTAGCTCTTGGTGGTTGCATCTTTCCAATCCTTAAGTCTGAACTTTGGCACCAGTCCATTTCTTTGATCTGCCTTGTCCTGCTCCCAGATTCCCATGAGTTCATCTGTTACGTTTCCTCTGGGCTCCCAGGTTGCTTCTTCCATGGGCAGATCTTTCCATTGGATTAGACAGCGGGGCTCTCCGTGAACGAGCCTTTCCGCCAGAACTTTGTCGACGAACAGCTCATCACCGTTCTCATCATCGGTGGATGTGATTGAAATCTCATCGTCAGAATCTCCTCCAGACGCCATCGCCGAAGATGATGTTTCATAGAGATGACGTTTCTAGGTGAATAGTGGTGATTGCTGGTTGTCCTGCCAGCTTGGAATTGTTGGCAAACGGCCTGGATGCAATTGAATTCACGTGATTGCACCTGCGCACAGATGTCGCGGCAGAAACCATGACTACCGCTGCCAGATGGTGTAGTAAGTGCTAATTGCTGTGCCAACCTAGAAATGAATCCAAAGCATGCCCTGGGCGGCACTACAAGGCCCATCTGATGGTGATGTTGTTGTTTGCTAGGTAGCTACTAGAAGCAGCTGCACGAGCCCGAGCACGAGCACGAGCTTGCTAGAACAAAACAGCACAGCATCAACCCACATGCAAATCACCTTACGTGAGCTCTGTGGCCAGTGGGTTATTAACCTGAACCCTTAACCCCACATGCACTCTCCTACCTAGTAAGGCTCTAATCAAATAGTTTCCGCCGACGCTTGGGCGTAGTTGTTTGGGCTCAATCGAGTCTTGAGCTGCTCATCTCCAGCTACTGACATGCAATCTATCTGCCTAGGTGCGTAGTGCTTCGTGCTGTGGTAGGCATCTGAGATGGTGATACACGGCATTAGGCAGCCCTATAAGTGCCACCAATCCCATACCATAGGTACCTCACAAGTACATGTACCACTCTCGATTAGGAGAGACAAAAAAGGGGGGAGTAAAGTGTTATCATGGTCCTTTGGGTGCTAAAGAGATGAGGGTCCGGAGTCTCCATACGGCTCTCCTGTTGGTGGGTTCCTCAGCACCCAAAGGGCATTTCTTTGGTGTAGCAGAGGGCACTACCTGTTGTGCTAACGGCCACTCACAGGCTAACACGGGGGCCCAAAACCGGTACCTCAAAGGTACATGTTGATTCATGCAGTTATCTAGGGCAGTGTTCAGTCGCTAGCGAGTTTCTGTCAGGCTGCGGGAAATGCATTCCTTGTTGCCTGCAGCGCCTCCTGAGCTCAAATTCCCAGCCCAGCCCAGCAGAGCACAGCGCAGTACTCGTACAGCACAGGTGACTGTCTGACTGACTTAGCAACCCAACTACCAATCGTCAGAGCCGCGCAGCCACTTCTTCCCCTCCACATCCACAACCACAACCACACATCTCAGCGTCACAGCTTCCCTTGTCTGCACAACATCAAACCACCTTTTCTCACCTGCGCGCATCGACTCGTTCTGCTGCTACCATGGCCAACGACGAATATGATGTAGGTTCCGCCCCCTTCTCGCACTGCAACGAAATGAACACCTGGCGGAACGCTAACGGCGATGCTTCAACCCCCACTAGTTCCTCTTCAAAGGTGCCGCTCTCCCTTCCTCCGTGGATGGCCAACGCCGCCAATCTGCTCCGTGGCTGCGTGCATACTAACCCCGAGTCTGCTAGTTGTCTTGATTGGTGACTCTGGAGTCGGAAAGTCCAATCTTCTCAGCCGATTCACTCGCAACGAATTCAACCTCGACTCCAAGTCAACTATCGGTGTCGAGTTTGCCACTAGATCGATCCAGGTCGACTCCAAGACCATCAAGGCGCAGATTTGGGATACAGCCGGTCAGGAGCGTTACCGTGCCATTACTTCCGCATACTACCGTGGTGCAGTCGGCGCCCTCCTCGTCTATGACATCAGCAAGCACCAAACCTACGAGAACGTCACGAGATGGCTAAAGGAGCTTCGGGACCATGCCGATGCGAACATTGTCATCATGCTGGTTGGCAACAAGAGCGATTTGAGACATCTGAGGGCTGTGCCCACGGATGAGGCCAAGGGCTTTGCTAGTTCGTCTTGCGGTCCAAGAAACAAATGGCGTTGTACTGACCAATGTGATTTGTAGGCGAGAACCATCTTTCTTTCATCGAGACGTCCGCCCTCGACGCCAGCAACGTTGAACTTGCCTTCCAGAACATCCTTACTGGTGCGATCTGTCTTTTTTATCGTTCCCCTGCCATCTTCAGGACTAACACAATCCTCTATACAGAGATCTACCGAATCGTATCTAGCAAGGCCCTCGACAGTGGTGATGGTGCCCAAGCCACCATTGGTGCCGGCACTAATATCTCACTCAGCAAGGCAGCCGACGATGAGGCTTCCAAGGGCGGCAAGTGCTGCTAAGTTAGTTATGATGATGCCAACGACATGTGGGGAAATGGGAAATATTTTAAGTCGCATGTTTCGAAAATGTACGTCGCATACCGAAAGACTTCGACACTGTGTCGAGGAAATGAGGAGGAGGCCTGATGCTTCCTTTTGTTTCTCAATTTAGAAGGGCGCAGACACTTTTGACTTTCTGTTGTTTCTGTTTGTCGCGATGGGGGTTTCTGGGCTGATCTATCCGGTGACGGCTACGAAGCCTCATCTTACGTAGCTAAATGACCTCTTAATGAAATGATTCGGTTTTTCAAACCTGGCAGCATCGTCTCCTCAGATTTTCTAGTCCTAAGCGACATGTCCTTGTTGCTGTGCACTTAAATTCGTAGGTAAGATACATCCCATCGATCCGAAGCCCAAGATTGGCGGTGATCAAACCACCTTGTCTCTAACATTGGGGTGGTATGCGGTAAACGCTCCGCAGAATTGCTTCCCGCCTTTAAGGCCCCCAAATTCCTGCCTACCGAACCGAGCTCAGCGAGAGTCCCCCACCATGCTCCAACCGACGCTAAGCCGTGCCTGGACTGGCTATCCAGCGACCCACTTCACGATTTTTCCGATAAGGATTTCGACTGCTTATCGCATTGCGCTCCTCTAAATTTTCTAGCAGTCGCAAACTATTTTGTACGCCCATTCCCAACTGCTTAAGCAATCCCCTACTCTACAAGATGGCGGCCGTATACAAGTCTCTGTCCAAGGGCGGCAGCGAGAAGAACGAATCGTCGACCAATGGCGTCAAGAAAAACAAGCAGAGGGTGCTGATCTTATCCAGCCGAGGTGTCACCTACAGGCAAGTCTCGCGACACTGGGCTTGATGATTGCCGTGACTTTTGCTGACTTTTTATGAACAGACACCGCCACCTCTTGAATGATCTTGCCTCTCTGCTCCCTCACGGTCGAAAGGATGCCAAGTTCGACTCGAAATCCAGACTCGGTGAGCTCAACGAACTGGCGGAGCTTTACAACTGCAACAATGTTTTGTTTTTCGAGGCCAGAAAGGGCAAGGATTTATATGTATGGATGAGCAAAGTGCCCAATGGCCCGACAGTTAAATTCCACCTGCAAAACTGTGAGTGTTTTGCAACCGATTTGGTTCCCTGGGATTGGAATCTCGTACTAATGGCTCTATTTGCAGTGCACACGATGGAGGAATTGCACTTCACTGGAAACTGCTTGAAGGGCTCAAGACCAATCCTTTCATTCGACGCCGCTTTCGAGACCCAGCCGCATTTTCGCGTCATGAAGGAGTTGTTCCTCCACACATTTGGCGTTCCGCAAGGCGCGCGAAAGTCGAAGCCATTCATCGACCATGTCATGGGCTTCAGCATTGCAGATGGCAAGATTTGGATCCGAAACTACCAAATCAGCGAGGTGGAGCAGACCAAATTCAAGGATGGAGAGGAAGAGCCCACAGTTGGCAAATCCAACACGGACATTAATCTCGTCGAAATCGGACCCAGATTCGTTCTCACGCCCCTGGTGATACAGGAGGGTTCGTTCGGTGGACCAATTATATACGAGAACAGAGAATTCGTCTCTCCCAACCAAATCAGAGCTGACATTCGGAGGGCAAAGGCCGCAAGGCACAACGGCAGGGTGGAGCAGGCAGTTGGGCGCGTGTCAAAGAAGGATGATCTCGGCCTCCTGTCCAACGGTAACCGACCTGCCAAGAACGAGCTGGACAAGACAACACTGTTTGCATAGACGGTGTGAAAGTTGATGACAATGATGGCGGGGATCACCAAGACTTTGATTTGTATTTATCACAGGCGGCGCATAAAATGGATAACATGGCACGGCAGTCTTTCGTCTCGCAGTTAATTTCACAAACGCGTCCAGCACGCGCTGAGGCCATTTCCTTGCCAGATCAATAATTTAGACTGTTGGATTTTCTTTTTTAAATATTAATGAATTGTACTTTTACATTCAAACATTGCCGATCATCATGAGTACACATGCGGCAGAGACTTGCCGCCTTGAAGGTTTGAGATCAGGCTCCTTTGTATGCTCTACGTATTGCGCAGGAATCGCTCTTTGCCGCATTTTCCTTTGCACCAATCATAACCCAGAAATTAAAGCAAACATTCTCAAAAAACAGAAACCCCACGCGAAAACGGAACAAAGACAAAAGAACATCGATTGGGCGTTGGTTGGGAATTTCTTTGCTGATTTCTCTCATGCTCATGTTTACGCACCAGCCACCAATCGCCGCAACTTACTAGTGGCTGCAGGCAAGGGCTAAAAAGTCCAAGCGCCAGAGTTCTTAAGCCCAGTGCAGCGTCACTTCACTAACGAACCAGTGCATCGACCCTTAAGTTCAGCCTCAACGGCTCTCTATCTCTACCTATCCTGCACTTCTCCAGGTTACCTAATTTGACGGCCCCCGGTCAGCCCCCGAGGGCCATACGAGGCGACTCTTCTCGTACATACGCTATTTGAGGATATCGCTGGCATCTCATCTCGCGCCTCGTCTGGCGATTTTCTACGATTTGCTCTGAGAAGGGAGTGGCTGGGGTTGAGGTGAGTTCGGCGGATGGCGATGCTTTCACGTTTGCATCCATTTTCACTTTGGGCTTCACATTTCACAATGGTGTTATCACTTTACTCATGGGGCTTCTTTTTTGGCCTGCGCGGATATTTCATCCTGCAATCTTGGCTGCACTCCTCGGGGTGCTGCCTCATTCCCCAGTGACTCTTCCTACGCGTTCATCCACGGTTCTCCTATGCTTGAGCGTTGTACATAATCTTCTCCTTCTCCTTGACTTTTCTTTCTCTTTACAATTCGTAACGGTGGCAGCTTAATCTTTTCGTCAACCCATGGCCTGAGCAATGCTAATGCTGCATTAGATTTACAAACTGCTTTCAACTTGCCAAGGGAAAAAGCATAGCCAAAGGTCAAGGTTGATACGTCGGCCTTGGGCCTGGGGAGTCCAGCTCCATCGATCAGTGCGACATACCCACTACCCGCTGCTATTGGGTATATCATGGCTCCAAATGTAGCCATGGAGGAATCTGAAGACCATGTAATGGGGGATACTGACATGACAAGCCTCAATGGTCATGGAAGCGGAACGCAAATGAACGACGACGACACTGCCTCAGATAATAGCATATATCATGAGGATAGTGAGCCAAGCGTCATAGAAGACACCATTGCCAAGCTACAAGTGCGCCGCGGTTTGCTTCCCACCGGCTGTTGTTACGATGATCGAATGAAGCTTCACATGAATGCCGACTTCAGTCCAAATACCCATCATCCTGAGGATCCCCGGCGTATCCACGAAATATTCAAGGCCTTCAAAAGAATGGGGCTTGTATATACAGGCCCAGAATCAGAGCTACCAAGAATTATGAAAGACTGTCCAACCAAGTACATGTGGAGGATTCCAGCCCGGCCTGCCACCCGGGAAGAGATTTGCCTGGCTCATTCCCCTGAGCACCTGGCTTGGGTGGAAAGTCTGGACACAATCAGTACGGCTGAGCTTCGTTCATTGACAAGGCAATTCGACCAAGGACGCGAATCTCTCTATGTTGGGAGCATGTCTTACCCCGCTGCCCTTTTGTCCGTTGGTGGTGCCATCGAAACCTGCAAAAGCGTGGTTACTGGACAGGTCAAAAACGCCTTCGCTGTTATCCGGCCTCCTGGGCACCATGCTGAGTTTGACCAGCCCATGGGATTTTGCTTCTTTAACAATGTTCCCGTGGCAATCAGGGTGTGCCAGCAAGACTATCCAGACCAATGCCGCAAAGTCCTCATCTTGGACTGGGACGTCCACCATGGCAACGGTACCCAAAACATCTTTTACCAGGATCCCAACGTCCTTTACGTATCCATCCATGTCTACCAGAATGGACAGTTTTACCCTGGCAAACCACCGAATCCCATGACTCCCGATGGCGGTATAGAACACTGCGGCACAGGACAAGGATTGGGCAAGAACATCAACATTGGCTGGCATGACCAAGGCATGGGTGACGGCGAATACATGGCGGCATTCCAAAAGATTGTGATGCCCATCGCAAAGGAGTTTAATCCGGATCTAGTGGTCATATCAGCAGGCTTCGACGCTGCAGACGGAGATGAGTTGGGTGGCTGCTTCGTTACACCTGCTTGCTACGCCCACATGACGCACATGCTCATGTCTCTCGCGGACGGCAAGGTTGCCGTCTGCCTAGAAGGCGGGTATAACCTCCAGGCAATTTCAAGTTCTGCGGTAGCCGTCGCAAGAACCTTGATGGGAGAACCACCGCCAAAGCTTGCTCTCCCCAAGATTAACAAAGAGGCAGCCAGAACATTGGCGAAAGTGCAAGCTTATCAGGCCCCTTACTGGGAATGCATGCGGCCCGGAATCGTTGACGTGCCTGATGTTCAGTCTCTCAATGCAGACAGGCTTCATGATGTCATCAGAAACGCGCAGCGCCAAGTTATGCAGTCAAAATACGGCATGATCCCGCTCTACATACAGCGAGAGCTCATCTCAAAATCATTTGAAAACCAAGTGCTAGTCACACCAAACCTACACGATGCACAAAAGATTCTTGTCATTCTACATGATCCGTACGTATAGCCGCTTTGCCCCCTTTGGTCTCAGCAGGTTACTCAATTTTGTCACAGGCCTCAATTACTAGCCCAAGTGGATGTAGCAGAAACCACTCTGGATGCTCATAATGCATGGGTCGTAAGTTACGCATCACATACATGCATAAATGACCATAATACTGAGCTGACTGCGCAGGTTGACGGGGTAATGGAATACATTGAGTGGGCCGTTGGCCAGAACTTTGGTGTCATGGATATCAATGTTCCAGCTTATGTTACCCATGAAGAGGTAGGCACTTTTGGCTCTGTTTCTGACTCTTACCGCTTCACCGTTTAATCTAATGCTGGACGTAGGACATTGATGCTTTCACCCCTGAATTTAACGAGAAGGAGATCCAGGAGCAAATCCTGTCGCTAATTTGCTATCTCTGGGACAACTTTCTCCAGCTTTATGAAACTAACGAAATCGTATTGCTTGGCGTCGGCAATGCATACCTTGGAGTTAAAGTTCTCTTGATAAACAGAGGTAAGCGAAGCTACACCCAACTTGTAGGCCATACCTGCTGATCTAAACTGTCTGCAGACTGCAAAGACAAGATTGCGGGTATTGTCAACTTTGTGACTGGCAACCTGAGACCCGTCAAGTCTGACATTGACAACGAACTCTCGTCTTGGTATAAGGAAAACTCGCGGGTTTACGTGGCGGGAGACCATGCCTGCTGGTCCGACCCCGACTTGACACGAAAAGTCCACAAGAGACGCTTCGGAACGGTGGTGCGCAGCAAGATGGTTGGGCTTAACCACATGATGCAAGCGCACGCCGAGGAAGCCCACGAATGGATCTTGAAAAGAGTGACGAACAATCCCGACGGAGACACAACTGAGGAGGACAACCCTTGAAACCTTTTGACTTGCCGTGCACCATTGCCATGGGCCGGTCGCTTTGCTGTTGGCTAACTAACTAACCAATACTTCGTTATATGAGAACCTTTTCCCGTTGCCATCTCTGAGTCAGGTGTTGCAATGAGCTTCTTCGCTGACGCTTGTCATTGTATTACATAGAAACCTTAAAATAATAAGCGGGATGCTCTGCAGGCACATCCCTTTTCGTACCAAATCATGCTCAAGCCGACACGCAGAGGCCATGACAAGTGCACCACGGATGATGCGGAGTTTGAGTTTGCTACCTATGCAAAGCCAGTTCAACATAATCTAACCAGCCAGCGAAGATGCCAATGGCCCTACTTGCTTGCTTGCCTACCAATCAATACCAATGCCTAGGCAATCTTGCCATGGTGGAGTTTGACCTGCGGGGGCCCCCAGCTCCTGATCCCAACCAAAACGAACTGCAGCTATCACCAACGGAGGAATCCGTAAAGATGCCCGTGGACCCCCCAAGCCTTGCTCCATGGCTTTCCCTCCCCCCTCCCCCTTGCACCGAGAGTGTCTTGAGCCGGCTCGCCCCCACTCTCTGACGAGCGGCAGTCGATTCGGAAAGCCTGTCTCCTTTGATATCTGCCCATGCTGGCAGATTGGATGGGCTTGGATCCGATGCCCCGGTGCTGCGCCGAATGCTGATACCCTTTTGCGTGAATAAGATGGATGCATATTATCAGATATTATAGACAGGGCTGTGCATATGCGGTACGGAGTAGGATTGTGTTGAGACATCTGGCACATCAGCGTCTTCTTACAATGATCCCCTGAATATGTCTATTTCGTACTGTACATGCTCATATAGGTAGCATCATCCAGCAATACCTTAGCTACCCCGATACTTTATACCAGTGACGATGTGAACCCCACGCTCATCTCGGGAAGCTGGACCAGATCATTGGGGCGGTGCGTCTCAAGCAAATTACTAAACATTGTTGCCCTACAATCAGAGAGCTACATTAAACTAAACTAAATCCATTCTATCTCCGGCCAGGCTAAACGGGAGGCGTCGAGAAAGACCCCACATGCCACCTACCGTGATGTCTTCCCGGGCGGTTCTGGAGACTTGCCGCGGAAGTCCGTCAATTGGATTGGTCTATGTATTTCCTTTCTTGGGGTGCTGTGCACAAGTGCCAATGTATGACTGCGTTTATTTGCCTTGGTAGGAATATTATCACGGAATAGATGATAAGGAAATGTTTATTGATTCCGTAGAATATGTGTATGCAACTCAAGTTAAGGTACTGGGAATTAATTCGTCCGAATTAGGGCGTGATGTCGTCGTTGTTTTTGCCCTTTACGGCCGCAGAGTGTCATTCGAGGTTCAATTCCGAATAAAGCCCATTACCTGTTTAGACATGGACATACATCACCGGGAAATACATCTCGATCAAGGTAGTGATTATCAATACAGTCCCGTTTATTGGCTGCTTTTATTTATATTTCACTTATTCATACTAATACCACCTTACTAGAACAGAACAGATCAATACGTGAATATCCAATTATATTTGTATAGGTAGCATCTCCAGCTGCTCCGCAAAATCCTCCTCCCCCGGTCCGAAGTCACTAGTACTAGCCCGGGAAAGACTTTGCGGCACCGAATGGCGGCTCTTGGCCTGCGGCGCTCATGGTCCCATGTACATACACGCACATGTACCCGTACGAGGTACAGACCACCCGACATCATTTACCTGACCATACTGTAGCTCTTGGTACCGCCTTTCTCCGCTCTACTCCCGAATCCTTTGCCGTGATTTTAGTGCCGCTTCCCACTTCCCACCTCTTTCCCATGAATAAACCAGTTGCCAGTCCAGAGGCCCCCTCACGGATTCAGCCTGGAATCAGACTCCCGTGTCGAGTCCCGATAATGTTATCATGGACGGAACATAGTTTCTCTTTTTGCCTCCTCGGCACTTGGATGCTGGACTTGCGCTTCTGCTTCTGAATTCACAGTTGTTTATATCTTCTTCTACTCATCCATCATCTACACCTGCTGATCTCGGTCTCATTACGTGCCATCTTGATTACCTATTCCATATTCCATTTTGGTTTGGCTTACACATCAATCCTCGTCCATTTGCTCTCCATCTGAGCCCTCGTGTACCAGCGTCTCCGTGCCTTCGCCTTGTCTTGCGCTTGTTCCATCACCGAGGAGAGCCATGTCTCCCGCTCTTGTGTGTCAAGATGCGTCTCAAAACTATGACGTCGGTACGATCATACCGAGAATCCCCCCAGCAGCCACACGGCTCAATGTACTAACTCGATTGCGGCGGCAGTGATTGTGGGTGCCGGGCCTGTGGGATTGATGCTCTCTACATGTCTGTCTCGATGGGGCTACCGCATAAAGCACATCGATAACAGGCCAGAGCCTACGGCGACTGGTCGGGCTGATGGCATCCAGCCTCGCTCTCTCGACCTGCTGCGGAACATGGGGTTGAAGTCTGCCATCATGGCCCATAAGCCCGCTCGTGTCTATGAAGTCGCATTCTGGGACCCTTCAGAATCAAGCAAGGGTATTGCCAGGACAGGGACTTGGGCCAGCTGCCCCAACTTCATCGACGCCCGCTATCCCTTCACCACACTGCTACACCAAGGTCACATCGAGAGGGCCTTCATCGCAGACCTTGAGAAGAACGGCACTAAGATCCAGCGGCCCTGGACAATCACCGGCTTCCAGTCTCGCAGCCCTCAGACATATGAGTATCCCGTCCAAGTTGAACTGGAACACGTCGACGGCGCGGAAAAGGAGACTGTGTTCGCAAAGTACCTCTTTGGAGGCGAGGGCGCAAGGTCCTTTGTCAGACAGCAGCTGAACATCGGATTTACGCATAAAGATCCGATCGCGTATGTCTGGGGTGTAATGGACGGTGTGGTCAAGACCGATTTCCCTGATATCAAGGTCAGCCCTTCCATCCCTTGCTTCCCCTCTCTTCTTAACATACCATGCTAACCTTCACTGTAGATGAAGTGTACGATACGCAGCCAGCATGGCTCCATCATGGTCATCCCTCGTGAAGACAACATGGTTCGCCTCTACATCCAGATCGCGTCTTCCACGGATGCCGACTGGAGCCCGAGAAAGACAGCCACTGAAGCAGAGGTACAAGCTTCTGCAAAGAAGATTCTCCAACCCTACTCCATCGAGTGGGAGCATGTGGAATGGTATTCCGTCTACCCTATTGGCCAGGGAATTTCTGATAAATATACCTTGGATGAGCGAGTTTTCTTGGGCGGCGACGCCTGTCACACCCACAGTGTAAGTGACTCGCATGTTACCCCTTAGTATGCATCATTCAGGAACTAAGAATGTGAATTAGCCTAAAGCAGGTCAGGGAATGAACACTGCCTTTTTGGATGCGCTAAACTTGGCTTGGAAGATCCATGCCGTGGAGGGTGGCCTCGCAGACCGAGCCATTCTCAAGACATACGAGTCTGAGCGAAAAGCAGTGGCCGAATCTCTACTAGACTTTGACAATCGATATGCGAAGCTCTTTTCCCAACGGCCACCCGCCGCTTCTGAAGTTCAGGCCGCCTCGGAGACGATACCAGATGCAGATCTAGATGCCGACAATGCCTTCATCAGGACGTTCAAAGAATCCTGCGAATTCACCAGCGGTTATGGCGTTTCGTATCAGCCTAACGCATTAAACTGGTCTCCGGCTCACCCAGCACAGTCATCTCTCATGCAGCCAAGCGGCACAAAGTTGCAATCCGGACGCTTGTTCGTGATTGCGGACGTGACGAGAGTCGTCGATGCCAACGTGGTACACTTGGAGCAAGAGATACCGCTCAACGGGTCGTTCCGCATCTTTATCTTCGCCGGAGAGCCAGTCAAGAACCGTGCCGCTATCCGTGACCTCGCAGACAACCTGGCCAGCGCCGATTCATTCTATTCAGCATACACTCGACCGGATGTCGATCAAGTTTCGCATCACGAGAAGCACAACCCGCATAGCATGTTCTTCACGCTGTGTACCATTTTCGCTGCAAAGAGACATCGTATTGAGATCCCAAGAGACGCACCTGGCGCTTTGGCTCGTTATCGCGACCACGTCTATGCCGACGACAGATGGGACCGCCGTGTACCTGATGCACGGGCATCGGCGCACGCAAAGATGGGTCTCGACGAAGAGAAGGGCGGCGTGGTGGTTGTTCGACCAGACGGCTACGTCGGCATGGTAGCATCTCTAGTAGAAGGCACAGGCACTATTGACGCCCTCAACGCCTACTTTTCAGCATTTTGCACCAAGAAGTTTGGAAGCGCTGCCTAGAGTCTTTGGCGTGCTCGCGCGGGAATAGAAGCGGTACTGGCATTTAGTATTTATTTTACATCTCGCACCTGTCATTTTTACAATTTTACGGTACTACTGGACATATTATCATGCGTAGCACCTGCGTCTCTTATAGAAGCTGCTGGATATAGCTTACGTGTTTAATAGATATATCTTGAACCTTTTGACTTGGAACCTTTGTACTTTAGTTAAATGTGATAAACTCCCATGGCAACGAAAATCTCGAAAGCAACACGTCTATTGCATACGCGGCATTGAATGAGTCATATATTAAGCTTCTTCCATGAGATAGTGTTGTAGATGGCGATAGCATCGGGAACCTTATCAAGGAGAAAGTATAAATGGGCAGATTCAGAGTTAAGGTTAGATAGAGCGCACGTACCACGGGCGAGGTTCGGTGACGCGTAATAGAGATAGCAAAGACGCGCGTGTTTGTAGATATCTAGATACCGTGGCGAGCGTGCTAGATTGATATGGGAATCTCGACGTATCGGGGTGGGATTTATTTCACCCAATGATAGCCCAGCGCAGGTAATGAATATATGACACCTACCTAAAGTACTGATAATGGCCACCATAATGAATTAATATCGATTGGATCTGTCTCATGTAACCACAGTGGTATTATACAGATAATTTTTCTGCCTGTCGTTATAAATAAATGCATAGAAATCATTTATATCCACAACCTTCTTCCAGTACAGAGACTGAATACAAATTCAAGTCACTTTTGTTGATTTCTCCCCATTTCAGCAAGTATACATAGAATTGTACCATCTCTCATGTCTTTCAATGAGACACCAGCGCCCAAGATTGATTGCCACAGGCCGACACCAAACTATAAGCAGTGGTAATAATAGCAGATATCTCGAGAGCTGGGTACTAATCTACCACGGACTAGACCATGGGAGTAGCTAGTACTCAGCACTCTAGAATGAGCATCCCAGCGTGCGTAGTTTGGGCATTGTCGAATCAGGACACGGAAGAAGGCTGTTTATGTACTATTACAAATATTAATTCAAGTAAAAAGTATCCAGTTTCTTTATTTTTTGCTAGTATAGCTATGTCTGTATAATATGTGCTGGTATATCAACATTTCTCTAGTATATGCTGCTATAGTAACATTTCATTAGTGTCTACTACTATAGCCATATATCTCTAGTATCTGTTACTATATTTACTTACATATCTTTAGCATTTATTTATTACTATAGCTGTATTCGTCGAGTACTTGACATTATTTACGAATACCAAAATTGGGGTGCTGAATACCTTAGGCAGACATTTTCCTCGACTATAATTAGGGGTTCCATTCGCATCCTGGTCCGATACTTGAACCTGAACCTGCCAATGAAATCTGTCAGGCGGCAATCGAGTTAAAGTTGGCCAATCAAAAACCGCCTCCTCCGCGCGGCTGAGAAAGTAGGGCTGCCCCGAGGTTCTGCCGGGTAATGATTTGAACGACCCGCCACCCGCCAGGCGACTCACCTGCAACTCACCTGCTATTAACTATGGGCTTCAACGATGTGCCTATAGCGTCATCAGCTCTCCGCGACAACGCGACCGCCGACAAACTCTGCCTTATCAACCTTCGAAATATGCTTCCTCTTCGCAAAGCATAATTCGCACGACGCGTCCTCTGCGCACGGACAGATCAGCAGGGCGCTCTCTCTTCTGTTATTTATTTAACCTTCCCTCCCCCCCGACCCTTCTTTCTTCTTTCTGTAAGTTGCCTTCGATTTTCTCGTGTACTCAACTTTTTGCTTTTGCGCTCTTGCCTTCTTGCATTTAGCACTTGCTCTTCTTGCTTTCTTCATCTTCAACAAGCTCTTTCTTGATATCACCATGACTTCTACCTCCCACCCTCGCAGCTTTTGGCTGCTGGTGAGGCTCAGGTCATCCTTCTTCAACAAACTTCTTGCTAACCCTCTTCTCAGTTTCTACTTCTCATCGTAGAGACCATTCAAACCTTTGCTATGGCGTTTATGCTAGCATCCGCCGCAATTTCCGGCGTTGGGCTCTTTGGTAAGTCATCTGCCTCTTTTCTCTCTTTTTCTTTTCCAAGCCTGGCCATACTAACATTCTCCTCTAGTTTACAGAAACTCAAGTCGCCTTCACACAGCCTGTACCCAGTTCCTTTCAGATTACGAGGCCCAAGATTCCGATGATGGCATTTCTCGCAAACGTCGCAAGGTCAGGCGCCCCGAGGTCCTCGGCAACTCTGAAGAAACAGAACCACCTATTCCAACAGAGACGATTCCCGACACTCCTGAAAACGTCACACAGCCTTTGTCCAATACCACAGTCGACACATATTTCGACGCCCTTGAAAGCGCCACAGAGCCCCCAAAGGAACATGAGGTTAATGACAACACTTCCGCTACTTATTACAAGGACGAAGACACCGACTTCCTTGACTATCTAGATATGGAAGCTAGCGGCCAGGAGGATATGTGGCCTGGGCCCGGACCCCTGGTTTATAATAAGGCAAAGCCAGGACCGTCACCAAGTGTTTCTTCCATCGGCGACATCTTTGAAGAGCTTGGCATTTCACGTTTCGATCTCAACGACGGATATGAAGACGATGAACCGAAAATCACTTGGCTTGATGACGATGACGAGCTTAAGGAGCTTGCTAGAGGCTTGGCTCAGCGTTACCGATCAGCTCGCGCAGAGAAGCAACCAGTTGCAGCACCACCAGCGCCCAAGCCCGATCCTGCTGGACGAATCGAAGAGCTCATGGCCTTGCCCTCTGTCGAAACTCTCAAGATCAGCGACGAATCAAAAGCCGAGGTGGAGACCTTGCAAGCAAAGGCAGCGGAAACTCGCCTGGTTGACAAACAACGCGAGAAGTTAGAAAAGGAGAGGCTCCTGCGAGACCAGGCTCTGCAAAAGCTGAGGGAGAGAACAGCCAAGGGGCCTCGTCAACCCGTGGTGGCTCCTCTCAGCGACCAATGGATAGAGAAGATTGTGAATACGATTGAGCTTTCAGAAACCGACGTGGTGGCCACAACATGTCAGGGAACACCTCTTCGCCGGCACGATTTCGCCACAGTGGTTGCAGCTAAGACCTGGCTGAACGACGAGATCGTCAACGGAGCACTTGCAGAGTTGGAGAAGCAGATCAACTTGGTGGCTGGCATCACCGACTACAAGCAACAGGGTCGCAAATGCCTTGTTATGAATTCATTTTTCTGGCCTCGAGTCAAAGAGGCGGGCGGCAAGAAGACACAATCCATCCTCCGTCGCATGGGCGTCACTCCGAAAAACCTCTTATTGATGGACACGATCCTGATTCCTATTTGCCAAGAGTATCACTGGACACTTGTGGTGGTCCAACCCAAGCAACGAAAAGTGATGCACCTCGACTCATTCAACCGACCCTCATCTCACCCCAATTTGGCACTCGCATGGATGTCAGACTATTTGGGCGATCTCTATCATGCCAAGCCATGGGAGGTGGTTGTTTTGAAGACCCCTCAACAGAACAACGGCTACGACTGCGGTGTACACGTCATTACAAACGGCGTCTGTCTTGCTTTGGGGCTCGACCCCCTCCAGAGCTACAATGTGGGGGAAATGGCCCTCCAAAGGCTGAGAATCGCGGGAATGTTGTTGAACGGGGGGTTTGAGGGGGACTTTGACCTCTGGCAGCAGTAGCTGCGTTTTTTTTCCTTTTTTTTTTTTTTGTTGTTGTTGTTTTGTTGTTTTGGTTTTGTTTTCTTTTGTTTTAGCAAGGCGTTGGGAGAGTCGGGTAGTATAATATATCTTTTCATCGCAATGAACAAGTGTTTTGGGACATGGACAGGAATAAGACAGTATATTACTATACCAGAGACATAGGCAGACGATACGGTACGACTAGGTAGACAACAATGGGTTCCATATTGTCCAATTCAATACGCCACCGTAATTTACATCTGGTTCAAGCGTCTTGTACTGTGACTGCTCTGGTCACGGACACTATCTTGTGTTTCTCGTGATTGCTGCTTTCTCTAGTATCTTCTACTCTCGATAGGTTTCTCTAGTATCTGCTACTATCGGTAAGTTTCTCTACTATCTGATACTCTGTGTTCCACTTTGTCAAGGGGAGTACTGATGCCATCACCGGATTCTTAAGTGGTGTCTGCTGCGATTGCCAAACTGCCGGGCTAAGTTAAACTGTTATCGCGGATTGCTCTCAGCTCTTTTTACATCCAGCCTTTCTTACTCTTAGCATCTCTCGCTCTCAGCTTTCTTTCATAGTATTGATTTGTCATTAGACATATTTTCTACAATAGCTGCCACCTATCACTACATCATGCAGTGTCTGCTACTAGTATCACCACTTTCCTTTCCCCATCATCTCGCATCAAGCAAAAGGCAAGTGGCAGACATGGTGAGATTTTAATAGACGGCTTCCCCAGACGTCATGTAATCTCATATGTAGGTAATTTAGGGGCAGGGTCTCACATGGAATTGTGCTACGGTTATCGTGTACCTACCATTTACCTGGTCGTACTCACACTAGCACTTTGCACACTGTACATGGGATAATCATGTCAGCTCTTGATGAACCTACAGTACCTTGCGAGGTTAAATACAAACTCTATTATTAGTAGTAGCAGTAATACTAGTACCTAGTACGAGTAGTAATAACTAGAATCTGATGCCTTCAAATCCATGCATGTATCAATCCCTTCTTGCTACCGTAATCCTGCTAGTTCGTTCACCGGTGCGCCTATATATAGGTGGATTTGAGAAGGTTAACATGTCAGCTAGCCCAGAAGCAGCATCTGCTCTCCACAGGCTGCAACCCTTTTGAGCATCATGACAGTCTTATGCTAAATTTACCACACTGGAGCGGTGTACAAAGAAGCATGGGCTTCCGTTGCCTTGTGCTGCTGTTTTGGGTCGGGCTGTCCGGTGAGTGAGACCATGGACTACCTACAGTGAGGCGACATGACATGAGCGAGTGCGAGTATCCGTGTCCGTGTCCATGTCTGTACCCGTCACTGAATCGCTGCTCTGCTGCAATGGCCCGTTTCTTGTCTTGTCACGGGGGGTGGTGAGTTTTGCTGGCCTGTGCCACATATGACGCCTACGTGGCAGGAGATTTGCATAAAATCGCTGCCAATGACAGTTGAGGACAAAGTATATACAGGGTAAATCAGCGCGAAGCAAGGCAGAAGGCCAGTTCAGTCAAGCAAGGCAAGGCAAGGGGTTAGGTTTTGTTTTTTTTTCGAGCGAGCGTGCGTGCGTGCGTTGCGCTGCAGTTGTGTCTACATGTGATTTGATGTCAACGGGTGACGTGCGTGGAGGGAAGAAAAGTCGCAGAAAAACGAGGCGTGCCAACCACAAGGTTACAGCGCACAACTTGTTGGAAAGTTGGTTTCAATCCATTCTCTCGCACTTGGAAACAGAGGTAGCAGTACAGTAGCAGCCAGGTAGTAGCCAATGGTACAGTCGAGGTACAGCGCCATCGGAGCCGGGTCGCAGCTGTTTGCAACGTACCCGCAAGGTAGCAGACGATAGGTAATGCAAATACTTGGACCGACCTGTTCCCACTGCATTTTCTTCGGGGCCACTGCACTCGCTGTGGTTGGCGGCACGTTGCATCGTTATGACATGGCGGCGTCGAATCGTCATCCCGGCCATGGCACGATTCAGGCCGGGGATGTGACGAGTCGGCATAGCCACCAGCCACCCAATCATGTCGGGTGACGCGCTGCCAAATGGGGACGCGCGCCCTTTGGTCAAAAAGCAAGGATCACCGGCTTGCTGAGGCTTTCCCTCTTTCTAGCGTCTTTCTAGTAGGTACTCGTACGTAGCTGGGCTGGTCAACTGGTGCTGGTGTTGGTGTTGGTGAGACCCAAAGAGACTCAGCAGTGCCAGTTACGCTTCCAGCGGCCTTCTAGTGCGTCCCGGCCGGTGGCTTGGGCTTGTGTGAGTTCGCTATCGCCGACTGGCCGGTGCGGTCATACTAGTAGTCATGGTCGTTGCCCCTCACCAGGTTTCTGGAGCCTCTGGAGCCTCTGGAGCCCGCGGGGCCACATGACTGGACTGGACTGGGACGGGGTACCTTGGCGATACGAGCGACCACAGCGGTTTGCGAGCCAAGTGCCTGCGGCTGGCCAGCGGTCAGGAAGTCCACCAAGGTACCCCGCAGGCTCCGTTCTCCTTGTTCGCGCCTTCTCGACGACGCTCGCTCGCTCGTTCCTTCATTCGCCTCTTTTTTCTTTTTTTTTTCTAATTGTTTTTTTTTTTTCGGGGTCGCCCACTCCTTCCCTGCTGGTGCAAGAGAGAGAGAGATCGGGATCGAGTGGGGAAATAAGATGGAAGTCGAGAGTGCCTTATGTAAAAACCTGACCACCGGCAGGATGGAATCACCAGAATCACCAGACTTGTCTCCGGGTCTTTCCTCTATCCTGCATTTTCCTGCAGGACAGGGAGAGCTGCCTGCACCTGCACACCGAGGTACCTGGATACTCCGCGTGGTGAGGGGCAGGCAGCGTGCGTCCGAGGTACTGCCAGGCTGCCAGGTACTTGGGACGGCAGTGCACAAGCTCCGTACTTGGCGCGCCCTGCCCTTTGGTCCAGCTTTGGGAAGAGATCTCCGTTCCGGCTGCCTATCCTCCGCTTTCGTGCAGCTGGGGGGAGGGTTAAAGACGGCTTTCGGTCAAGAGTCGAATCGGTCCTGATTCAGGAGGGAGAGAACTTTTTTTTTTTCTCTTTTCTTTTCCTTTTTCTCTCTTTTTTTTTTGCCTCCAGCTCCCCTCTCGTACCTCGTTTATTTCCCGTTCCGACATGGCATGGCATGAACATGCACCTCTTTGTAAAACCCCGCCGCCCGCCTACACGGAGAAACTATTCCGTGCCTAGGTCCTAGGTAAAACTTTTGGCTTTTAAGGCTGCTAGGCGATGCCGGTACTAACGAATGTGCCGGGATTTGAGTTTTGGGTTTGCATTGTCAGGTCAGGTCAGGTCAGGTTCGGGTTCGGGTTCGGGTCAGGCCAGGTCAGGTTTCGTCGCATTTCGCCCCCCGACCGGAAGCAGGATAGAAGGGGGGCGGAGAAAAAAAAAAAAGAAACAGATTGGAACTACCAAAGAACATTAGCACCAGAAAGCACAGCAGAGCCACGGAGCCACAGAGCCACCGAAACGCCAGAGCCTGTGGACTTCCTTTTTACTGTAGAACCGCTAGAACCACTAGAACCTTAGCACAAACCACTGACAGCACGCCGGAACCCAAAAGCAGCCAGCAGCCAGCAGGGCCATTGCAGGGCTCCCCCCAAGCACTACCTAGTACTAGTCACCCCCTCCGATCCCCGATAGGCCTCGCTGATTTTAGCTCGCAGCCACCACGGCCAGGGATCCACCCGCCTGTGCATCTGTGCCTCTGCCTCTGCCCCCGCCACCCACATCCAGGCGCTGGGATACCTGTACTGTCGTCCTGTACTGGTACTTACTACAGGTAGTACCTGTGCGGTCCTGTGCGGTGCCTGCTCGTACATGACTGGACTGGACGGGCACTGGAACTTACAAAAGACTTCAGTCGTGCTGTTTTCCGCCACCCTGCATTCGGATGCCTCGCCTGCAGTCCTGGACTTTGACTTGACTTGAATCTCTGCACGCCACAAAGACGATCCGTCCTCACCGCCGTCGTTCCTTGCCTTGCTTACTTACCACTTGAGCCGCCGTTTGGTTCTAATCCGCCATCCGTCATTCACACATTCATATTCATATCCGCCCTCTGCTCGACGCCCCCCGGCCTTTCGGACTCGTCTCGGTTTCTGCTCTGCCTCCTCTACGCCCTTCTCGTCGCTCATCTCGCTGTCCGAAACCACATACCGACACTATTTCAAATTCCCTGCCTTGTTGTTGTTGTTGTTGTGATCCGTCTTATCTCGACTCGACTTGACTTGACCTGCTCCTCACCGGACCAGTGGATCCAAGGATTACGTGACCTTGTTAGAGTTGGACTGGCTTTGGCTTTGGCTTTGGCTTTGGCTTTGGCTTTGGCTTTCCCGTCACCGAGTCTGCCTGCATTCTTACGAGTACTCTCTTCTTCTCCGTCTGCTTCCGACTCGGCATTGCTTTGCGGCACAGCTTCGAGGCCGCTCATTCACTGTCGTTTGCGTCGCTTCCGGATGATCAAGGACGATACCCGTCGACTGACTTAATCGGTCCATTTCGCATCAAATCCGAGCAGCGACACTCTGTCATTCACCCTGCAACCCAACATTATAATTGCTTGTGCTTTCCCAGAGTTCTTTTGGTAAGGGCCTGTCGAGAGCGCTCTTACCAGAAGCCCCAGGGAACGCACATCGCAATTAGGCACGCTGGTGCGATATCGCATAGACATGGTGAATCCAAGGATACGGCAGCCAGTTGGAGCCCTACTCACAATCCCCAAGCAGCAGCCACGGCCCTTGTCTGCTTTCGAAGACTTCAATGAATCAGTATACACACCCTACTCACGCCCAACCAGCTTCACCTCTTCGTCTGAAGCTTCATCTCCTCGATACAACATGACGGGTCGCCCACCGACCCTCAACGAGATTCTTCTCGATACCGCCCCTCCGCCATGGACCCTGAGTGCCTTTATGGCCTATCTCTCCCAAAACCACTGCATGGAGACGCTCGAATTCACCCTTGATGCTCAGCGCTATGCTTCCGTCTACGAACAGTCCCTCGCTGACGCCACCTCCGCGGATGACGGCAGGGAGAGGGTTTGTGCATGGTGGGAGAAGCTGATGCAGGTCTACATAGTCCCCTGCGCCCCTCGCGAAGTAAACATTCCTGCTCAGGTTCGAGATCGCCTCCTTCGCGTGCCCTATGGCCCCAACCCTCCTCACCCGTCTGAGCTGGCCGAAGCTGGACGCATCATCTACGAACTCATGAACGACTCCGTTTTGGTTCCTTTCTTGCAGTCTGTCGCTACCCCCGCAACAGAGCTGCATCACGATTTTCATCTGGGATCGCCCAAAGCCTCTTCTGATCGCACATCGCCCTCTAGTGGCGCCGATGTCGAGCCCTTGTCAGCCGATAGTGATGGCAATTCACCGTCAGTCACGGAACCTATGACACCCCCTACCACGCCGCCTACCTCAGAATGGACTTTTAGTGCCACACATGGTGGCTTTCACCGTGCCGTAGCAGCGCACAACAAGGGCTGGAAAAAGGTTGGCGCAAAGCTGGGCTTCAATCGCAAAAGCTCTAATAGGAGAACAACACCGACATCTTCGGGACCCGAGTCTGGAGAATCGAGCTTCGATCCCAGCAGCAGTTCATCGTTTTGAAGCGTATGCCAAGGAGGTTGATTTGCAGCCACCTGTCGCTTGTCATCTCTTACGCGAGACACTACCGAGTAGTCCGACATGATCAATCTACACCTGACAAGGGACTTCCCCACGATTACTCGGCCACCACAACGGCGCTATACTGGAATCTGTTTGCGGGGTACAATACGCTCATGCAGCAGGCCTTATCAGGCTCTCTTGTCGTAGTCGCCATCATAATTCCTTGAGCTGCTCCCCATGCCGTTTTAAGCACTGGCAAGGTGTGGCGCCTCTCGGGTCGTCCATCCATACACACCGGGGCTCTTGTCCCTCTCCGATCATCGACTGCTATCCACGTCGAAGGATTATTCAATTTCAACGTCTTCGTTGACTGACTCAGTATATCTGCAGTCATCGCTCAAATTTTCAAAGCAAGCCTCAGTGTGGTCGCTCAGTTCCAATCTGTTGTGTCCTAATACCCTTCATCACTAGGCCAAGTCAACCGGCAACTGCCCAAGTCGACTTTTTGCAGCAAATGCCCTAAATCTCTAAAGCATGGAAGATTCTCTCATTTCGTTTGAGTCCCCTCCTATCGATGGGGATTGTACACCATATGTTCGAATTCGAGACTGCACTGTGAGAGTTTTCGGGACTCCCTCTGCCAGTCTCCATCTTAATAGATGACCCTCATGCAAGCGTGCTATTCAATTTACGAAATCATGGGAACCACGGCCTTTCACAAGTGGGATGGAGTTTTTATCAGGGGTCTGGCGGGTACACATATACATTGTATTGGCGTTATTTCTTTTGTTGTTTTCTGGTCAAATGGATTTCTCAAGGCGTGCGTGCACGGATGATACATGATGCTTTCTCCTTTTTTTCTTTTTTTTTGTTCTTTCAAATTCACCATCAACGGGATCCCGCGGCAAATGAACATCAATCTAATGTTTATTGTCAGTAAATAGACATAGGCCGATGAATAGATATGCCTGAACGGGAAATATCTCGTCAGGATGTCAAGTGTGCATTGAATCAAGCTCTCTTTCGTGAATTGCAGACATACATTAGACATGCTGAGCATATGGCGAATAATGGCTTCGTTTTTCTATCCTGTCATCACAATTGAGACGTTACAACTACTACACAGTGGCTACCTATTCTATACATGTGTTTTCCCTTCTAATGACATTCCCATTCCCGAAATATATATAATAGCGTCTATTTCACCTCTTCCCTCCTTTTTTGCATCCCAGAACAGCGCCCAGAGTTTCCCTAAGGGCGGGATATATCAGTGATTGGTTTCGCTGTACTTTTCCTCATGGTTGAACCTTAAAAACGTCAAGACGCAGATATTAGATCCGACACGCACTATAACACATGAATATTATCAAAGCATTTGGTAATCCTTTCGTAGCCAAGTAAAGGATCCCTTCGTCCATTTCAAATCATAGGGGTTGCATCATCAGCAACCACGTGTCGCTTCCGATCCTCGTCTGCCGCCGGCAGCATCGGAAGCCCTTATTGCGTATACGGGGTAAGATAGGCCCCCCCCTCTTCAAGGATGAAACGCCCCGTTCCTCGGTTGAGGAGATGTTTGGTAGCGACCAGTTTGCGTTGGCACCTCATTAAGGGGCAGCAGAGGCGTGCCACTCCGGGACTGCGTCATCATTCGCGCGCTCCGATCGGCCTTGTTACTCTCGCTGGTCCTGTCGTAGAGGTACAGGCCGAGGAAGGTGAGAGCAATACCAACGGCCTGCACGGAAGTCGTCGGGCTTCTGAACCAAATGATGGCCATGACGATGACGAAAACACGCTTGATGAGACTCGCGACGGAATAGGTAACGGGAGAAACCATGGATAACAGTATGAAGGCGATGATGTTCTGTCCAAAGTGGAACGTGCCATTGAAAATAAACTCCAAGGTGAGACGGCCGTGGTCCATGGCATTGGGCCTGTTGCTGAGGTCTACCGAGCCGTCATGCAGGAAATCTTTAATCAAGATGATGCCCTCTGTCCAGAACCAAATCGGTACAGTCAAGGCAAAGGCCATGCCGGATGAGTAGCACAGCAAGTTGAGCTTGTCGAGCTTCTTGCTGGGGACTCCAGTGCCGTCAGCCTCGACTTTGGCAGCTTCGTTGAACAGCTTCTTGGAGAAGATGTTCTGCGTTACAAAGATGAGCGTGGCCAGGAGTGCCTCCAGGACGCCAAGCAATTGGCCGCCGTAGTTTGATTCACTAGAGCAAGCCAGCATAACCCCGATAGTCAGGGGAATCAAGGAGAGGTAGGTTGTTGTCGGGTATCGAATGTTGTATATCAATCGGTATGAGAGCACGGTGAAGAGCGGCGAGAGGCCCTTTATGGTGTGGACAAGCGAAACGGGGATTTTAGCTGTGGCGGTCGAGCTGAGCAGATGGCCGCCAATCTGGAAGAAGGCGAGGGGCAGCGTTGTCATGATGACTTCTCTGCTGGGTTCGCGGATGGGGTGTCGCAACGCAGAGATTTTGGTGCGCAGAACGGGGAATATGCTGGCCAGCCAGGAGAGAAAAATGCAGAGCGAAGACACAAAGGCGAATTGGATCAATGTCAAGGTTGCGGGCATGTCAAAGGCGTTGAGAATGGACTTTGACGACGTGTTGGTCAGGGCAGATGAGGTGTACCACATGACGCAAAGAACCTGCAAAGAAGATATTAACTTCTTCGATCTTTCGCATTATCATATACAAGACAGGATGTGACATACAACAAGCTTTGGAGACACGGGAGCCCGTAGCGCATCGGCGATCTCGTGGGCGTTTTGGCTCATGCTGCCGTTCCTTGCGCGAATCGTTCGAAATGCATCACCAAGGCTCTTTTGGCGACTGTGCCCACGTCCCGAGGACGACCATGCATTTGCCGCAGGATAGCTATTGCTATGCCCGTTGCCATTGCCATTCGCGGAGCCGAGATCGTTCAAGCCATTGCTCCCCAGTAGTGTTGGTGATGCCGACAGGCTTGGGAATTTCTCCATTGCGCAGCGGGCGCAACAACAGTGTTTCTATGCGATTCGCGAATTCGAGGATTCGATCTATCTTCGTATGTAATATTTGAAGGCGATTGTCGAGTATAGAAATCTCCGAGTGCGCAGCGGCTTGTGATGACGACGACTGGCAAATAATTCGGAGCAAACGTCAATATCGAGGCGGTGCTGGTGGGTTATGTCGCGATATCAATTGACATTTGGAACAGTGGACTGAAACGAGAGACTGGGTGTAAAAAGTGAGCTATCCATTACCACGGCAGAGCCATGCGAGTAAACAGCTTCCAGGGAAGAAGATAAGAAGAGAAATGTCGCTATAAAATCATGAGGGAGGGGAGAAAACACGAGGTCAGACAAGAGATAGAGGGTCACTTCCCGCGGTGGAAAGGGGATCGCCAGCGCGGCTTCAGGTCACTCAGAAGTCTTTGCCGCTGGAAAGGAGTGGCCGGCTTAGCGAATCTGCACTGGACTAATTTTCCCGGTACCTGGAGCTATTACCCGGTCTTCAGCCGACAGCCGCGCGCCCCACCGGCTTTTGCGCGCGCTGGTCTTGGCCAAACACGATCGCTTTGGGTGCTTTTTCAGTTTCTTTTCTTGGTTGGAAAAGCTGCTGCCGCCGAGTAGGGGCTCTCACTGCTTCACCACCAACTTCATCGCCCTCCCCGCGACTTATCGGCTTGCTTCGCCCCGCCAAAGCCGTGTTTCGAGTTGCGTCGCCTTCCCGTTCCCGCTGCCTGATTAGCCACGCCCTCGCTTTTCGCCGAGATTCTGCCAGCTCGCCGCGGCATGGGAAGAGATCCAAAGCGATACGTTGTCGCTGTCACTGGTCTTTACGCCGTCTTCCAGCTTCTTACCCAGACGGCCAATCCATCCGCCTTCTCCAAGCCCAGCAGCTTGTCGCCGACCTCAGCTTCACCATGGCGGCCCCAAAGATGACCAAGAACCAGATGCGGAGGGCGAAGAAGAAGGAACAGAAGAAGGCCAAGGCAGATGTCAGTCTCATCAATTCCACCTCCGCCACGCGTCGCACAATGCTTACAATGATACAGACCGAACCAAACGAACAATCTGATGAGCCCACCGCCGAGAAGAGGGACGAATCGCCACAGCCGACTGATGATTCCGATGTCAAGGGTGCGGCTGACTTGGCTAAACCATCCGCTCCTGCTGCTGAACCGATCCAGGATGACCTGCTAGACGACGATCCTGCATTTGCCGCGTACAGAGACATATTCAACAAGTTTGGCCTCTCATTTGCGGAAGACCAGATTGCCAAGGAAGCCAACGCTGGCAACCAGGGTGACGTATTCTTTGGTGACAATGATGATATTCCTGACGAGGAAGATGAGAACCCTCAACCAAAGTTGTCAAAGAAGAAGCGAAAGCAGATGAACAAGCTCTCGGTTGCGCAGCTGAAGGCTCTCGTCAACATACCAGAGGTGGTTGAATGGCAGGATGTCTCGTCGTCAGATCCACGACTCTTGGTACAGATCAAGGCGCAGCGAAACGTCGTCCCCGTACCCTCTCACTGGGCGATGAAGAGGGAATATCTATCATCAAAGAGGGGCATTGAGAAGTCAGCATTCCGGCTGCCAAAGTTCATCGCCGAAACGGGGATTGCAGAGATGCGCGATGCAGTGCTGGAGAAACAAGCAGAGCAGACGCTGAAACAGAAGCAGCGGGAGCGCGTCCAGCCAAAGATGGGCAAGCTAGATATCGATTACCAGAAGCTTTACGATGCTTTTTTCCGCTTCCAGACGAAGCCAGAGCTGACGCGATTTGGCGAGGTCTACTATGAAGGCAAGGAAAGCGAGGTAGACTATCAGCACTTCCGCCCTGGAGATTTGAGCGATGCCACCAAGGAAGCGCTCGGCATGCCGCCTGGAGCGCCTCCTCCATGGCTCATCAACCAACAGAGATTTGGCACCCCTCCTAGTTACCCAACCTTGAGAATACCTGGCTTGAATGCGCCTCCCCCTGCTGGAGGATCCTGGGGCTTCCACCCTGGCGGCTGGGGTAAGCCTCCAGTCGATGAATTCAACCGTCCGTTGTACGGTGGCGACGTTTTTGGTCTCACCGCGCAAAACGGCGCTTCTAGCCAAGCACAGGCGACGCAGCCTCAAGCACCTAACGGGGATGCCGTGGAGCGCACACTGTGGGGAGAGCTGCAACCTCGCGAGGAGGAGTCTGAAGAAGAAGAGGAAGACGATGAAGAAGAAGAGTCCGAGGATGAGGATGTTCCCGGCGGCACCGAGACTCCCAGCGGGCTCGAGACACCAGGAGGATACACCAGCACAGTCCATCCGGACTATTCACAACAAGGAGTCGAAACGTCGATTGCCGGCGAAATGGACCTACGTAAAGAACGACGAGGGTACGATACCGAAGAGTCCTCTGCTCCCCGCTCCGCCTACACTGTCGTGCCTGAGCGGCAGGTTCGTGCCGAGGGCTTCTTTGGTAGCGATCGCGCATATGATATCAACGCCGCCCAGCGCTCCGCTGCGTCTGGCATCCCCGTACTAGGTGCAGACGACGACACTCGGAAACGAAAGAAGCCTGGCGATGTGGACGTGGCAATTGACGTGGACTCGCTCAACCAGCAGGGCGGTCTGAGCAAAGACGATTTACGGAGCAAATATGAAGCCAGTCATAAGGAAGAGGGCATAGGCGCAAGATGGGCGTATGATGACGATTTGAGCCAGATGATTGCTGAAGAGAGCAATAAGCGGCAGCGAACTGAGAAGGAGCACAACGAGAGAAGACGGGAGGGCAAGTATAAGTTTTAATACCACAGAAGAATGATCACCGTGGCTCGTCCTATGCCACGGACTCGTAATTGAGAAGCTGGGTTGATTGGATCAAGGAAATAAGGGATAAGGGATGATGGCAGCGAATGACACATGTATTAAAGTCCATAAAAAGTAAACACAATCGGCTCATGGGTTACCGGGAAATATCGTTGCCCGCAAGAACTTCATGTATAGTAAAATATAATGCTTCGTTGATACCATTCAAACATTTTACACTTCCGCCTCATATCTCACTGGCGCCCAGCATCTTGGTTAGGATACATGTATCATCTTCGTATTTCTATCGACAAGCTTTAACGTATTCATCCCAGCATGTCTTCCATTACTCACTCACATCGGCTTCGTCAATCAAAACCGCAATCGACGCCCTGTGCTCCCCGACAGACGCCCAGAGCTAAAGTGACTCGGAAGCACTGCTCTCTCCGTCTCCGCTTGGTGCATTTGATTTTATAGTAGCATCTTAAATCAGCCCTTTGGGCAATGCTTGACAAGATGCTGGTCAGAAATAGCCACCTACTTAGGTGGCTGCTTATATGAGTATGTCATGTTCTTATATTAAACTCAACTTGACTATGTGCGCGCACTGTCGCAGCTCGTGTCAAGGCTCCGAGACTCTCGAGGTCAATAGAGACCTCCTTTGAGGAATCCGGCTTATGTTGCATGTCTACTTGTGCTTGTTCCTGCCTTAGGTTGGTCTACCGGCGCAGCACGCATTACAACGCCAAACTTCCTTCTTTTCAACTGACGTGACCGCCTCCTGTTCTACGCAGTCTGAGTGGTATAGTCTCTGGGGACAGGCCTATTTAAAGACGTTACAATTAGCACGCGGTCATCAAATACATATCTATACCAAGAACGAGGTGAGTATGAACAGTACCTTATTGGAGCAGATCAGCATTCTTGGACCCAGGACCGGCAGCTGACAGACAGTGCAGCCGTTTGCTCCTTTGCGGATTTGTGTCGCTCTGGGAGACTGTTTTGAATCTACATCTTCAGTTTTGGCATTCCCACTCTCGTCTTCAGCTAGGGCTTTGCCACTCTCATCACCAGCAACCTCCTGTGGCCTTTTTCTTGCGTTGTTGATGTGAGTGAAGGCTTCTCGGATGATATTGTCATCCAGCATATCGCGGACTCGGAGCAAGCTAGCGTGCTTGCCAAACTCTAGCACACGTTGGTCAGCGGCAGCAAGCCAAGACGCCTTCTCTCGAACAAAGCCCAACCAAGCTCGAGGAAAATAAGCGGCAGATGTGAGGCTTTGGCGAAGAATATATCCATCCCACTCCCAAATGTACTCCTTTTCTGCAGGAGTCACGTCGGAAAAATCACTTGTGCTCTCTCGGTGCTTTTGGATCAGCCATGTGTTGTCCAGCGGCCGCTTTGGCACTTCTTGGCCTGGGACTAATCGTGCTCTGCTAATGGGGTCAAACAGAGCTTGTTTAATTTTGGGCACTAGGATCTTCTCGTTTCTGGGAGCCCCGGGACGCCGCGGCACCGGCCTTGGCTGTGTGACCGACGGCGATTGCGAAGGAAGCCTGTCATAGGTACTCTTGTCCCCCGAAAAGGTAAATATATCATCCACTGTATCCGGTCCAAGTCGAGAGGAAACCCATGACTGGTCGCCAACCAGATATGTTTCAAGGTTGAATGGCTTGACGGGTGGGTTTATCTGATACTGCTTCAAGGGAGAGGATATGGGCTCGCAGCGACTAGTGACTCGAAACTGCGGTCCTTGACTCGTTGTCTCGAGCACATAGCTGTACGCAGGGTGGAAGGTTTGCAAGTGGACTTGCAGTTGCTGCATTGTCTGGTGGTAGACTCCGCAAGTTATACAGCGGTAATAGTCTAGGCAAACCGGTTGATCAGAAGGTAGAAGATAGCTAACACGGCCTTCATTTGTTGCAATGTGACTAGCCCGTGCGCGGCGCTTTCTTTCCCTCCCCTGAGCTTGGTCGCTTAAGACTTTCAGGTTGTACACCTTATTCTTTTCGCGGGTTCTCAACGACCTTGAAGGGGTTTGTGCGCCATCGAAGCCATCTAGGCCGTCATCGTCGAGATCAATAGAGGACTCATCTACGTGGTGACCATTGATGCTATGGATCCCTCCATTCATGGATGGGGCGAACAAGTCGTCCACAAAAGGGTCAGCATCGGGATCCACAGCGTTGATACAGGGCATGGAGCCTTTCTCCAGACGCTTCAAGGCCTTGAAGCCAGACGACCAGCGTAGATCAATATCCATGACATAATCGGTGCGAACTGGGAGCTCATGTGCTGAATATCCTGCAGACAAGGATAAGGGGCTCTTTAGCCTGCCAAAAATCTGGTCAAACCGGCTTGACAGGACCCATGCTTTGCCGGGGACCGAGGCGAGGCTGGACGAGGGTGGAAGAGCGCCGAAATCGCTCGAGTCCAGTGGCGGCCAATGCCCATCGTGGGCAGCCTCTAGCTCGACAACAATGTCGTAGGAATCTGCCAGGTCAAATGTGGCATCATCCGCCCGATTGATGAGGATACTTTCCTGAGGGATGTAGAATGGTTTGGGAAGGGCGATGCGGGCGACTCGATGAGGGCCCACGGGGTTTTTAAATGTTGTCAAGTCACATACTTGACTCTGGCAGTGAACAACTCGGGGATAACCGGAACTCAGTTCAGAGATGGTGATCCTGCAGCTAGCTTTGGTGGGAATTACCTCGCGGGGGGGAGCGTGGGCGAGATGAGATCTGACCTTTTTGGAATCCTTGTGGGCAATCTTGAGAACCTCGATACGTAAAGCAGATCTCGAATCGGAGGCGTGGGGAGAAGCAATGAGATTGTCGACATCCAGGGAGTCGGGCGATGAGATGCGTCGCCTCTTGAGTGGCGGGCCCCCGTCGTTGTCAATGTGATGCGATCCTTTGTGGATGGGTGAAGATACTATGTTGCCCATAGCTGCAGAGTCCTTCAAGGCTCTGGCGCCTTTGATCCAGTTGCGATGAAGAAAGGGGGCTCGACGCTGCTGACACCTGGTTTTCACCGTCATGGCGGGATGAAACCAATCATGAGAGAAGAGGTGGTCTACGAGACGGCGGGTGAGCCAAAACCAAGACAGGTCAGACAAAATAAACAGAAATGGCTGGAGAAAGGAGGCGGATTCTCGGCTCTAGAGCATTGTTGAGCCTTGGACGCCTCGTTGCCGCGGGCCGTTTCCAGGGGATGAAAAGTGAAAGCGAAGGATGAGTGAGAGAAAGGTGAAGCTGAAAGGTGAAAGGTGAAAGAGAAAGAAAGAGAGCGGCAGGAATTGAGCAAAGCCCGGATATCAGCCGCCTCTCCGTACGCACCAGCCAGCAAATGGCGACCCGACAAAGAAAAGCAGGCGACTCTCTCCAACAAGAACAAGCAGAAGCAGAGCGAAACCGTGACGGGTGCAAGTGTCGAGAATGCGAAAGAGACTCAGGCAGCGCGACGGGGCTGCTAGAACGAAGCAGACGCGTGTAGATGAGACCAAGGCAAACGGGGAGTTGCCGGTTTGTATCACGGCCCCAGAAAAGCCTAGCGCCAGCGGACCTCAGTGTAAGCCCACGCTTAATTTGGCGGTCATGGTACCTACGAGTACTCCGTGCCAGGCACATTAGCGCTATGGGGAGCACGGCCGTGTCTCGCTGAGGTACTTCCGGGCTGAGCACGCTTATAAGCATACCACAACTGTAAGTGCGTTATGCACGTAGCCAGCACACGACGATTTGTCCGATGACAAGTACTAAGGTACCACCTACATAGGGAGATGGCCGAAGGGAGACAAAAAGAGACAAAGGGAGGCAAAGGGAGGCAAATGGAGGACAGTCAAAGATGTGGCGCAGTAATTGCGAGAACTTGACTGTATGTATATCTTAGAGACTCTGAGAAACGGGTTGCATTGATGGCAATTGCTACTCGTACATGTAGCCAGTACCCTATATCTCCGAGAGGATGGTTGAGGATAGATGTTGGGTGTACCTAAGTTGGTATCAGCGTCTTAATTCAATGGCTAAATGTCGAGAGGGCAGCAGTAGCAACAGAAAACACGCAGAGTACAGAGAGTGAATGTCTTTGCCTCTAGATACCTAAGGTAGTATTATCTTAGAGTGACCTCCAAAGCATTATCCAAGCTTATAGTGCCATACCTATAACTGGTCTTGAAAACAAGCATCTTCTACCCACCTTTATTATTAGGCATTTAATTGCACCTCTTCGGACAGGTAAACCAACAACAACATGCGGAGTCTCTTCCCTGCAAGCATGGCGCATGGCGCTAACGCAAGGTCCGAATGTGCCATCAACCTTAGCAGCTGTAGTGCTACCCTGCCAGACACTCACAACTCTCCGAATGTACAAGTAGACTGTACCTAGGTTCGTAGCAGGGGAAAGTGGAAGCCTTACCTGGTACCGAGAGTACGGAGCGGTACCAACGCTGTAACTGTTGCAGGCGATTTGCTGTTAGCGGCGGCAGCCTTGAGTTCGATGTACAGACGAGTAGAGCAGGGATCCGATCACTAACCCACCCTCACGCGCATTAGGCGTCCTCGGGTAAGATGCTAAAGAATAAAAGGCCAGTGCCTAGCTGATGCATCTGTTAACCTCCTTCATCTCTCCAGTCCGATTCCTTCATGGGCTTTGGTGGATTTCTATGCAATACCACCTGGTACCAACTGCCATTGCAGTAATGACAAACAGCCTTTGGCTTCAAGGTACTAAGTACCTACACAGTACTTATCACATGGTAACGTCGGGGCGCACACTTTTAAGGATGCTGGGCCCCGCCAAACCTTGGTCTGGCGACACCGTTAAAGCTGCGGTATCCTGAGCAAACCATCGCCTCTACATAGAAACTCGGTTCATCAACAACCAGCAAAGCCAGACAACAAAGTCACCAGGTGTCACCCCATATACTGTTTCATGCTCCAGAACATCACCACGCTCAACGTATATTTCCTCGCAGATTTTGCAGCACCGGCGCTGCGAAATAGGTGGTACAATGCCGCTGACACGCAGCACCGGCCGGAGTACTCTGGTCCAAAACAGCAATCAGAGCAGCCGGCGAAACCCGAGTCGTCAATCCGCGGCTCCCGCTTCTCGTGCTGGCAACGCTCTTTCACCCTCAACACCCCGTGGGAGAGGGCGGCGCGTCTTCGGCAGCCCTCCTGAATCTGATTCAGACACATCACATTCAGATGCTTCCGAATTTAGGTCAACATCTGATCAAGCTCCCGGATCGCCTAGTCGCCGTAGGAGGAGCACCAGAATAGCAGCCGGGCATGGCAGCCGGGCAGGCAACAGAGTGAAAAGAACTTCACTCTTGGCAAAAGTCTCCCAGAACCTTTCATCTGCAAGCAGAAGAGACAAGCCGAAGAACAAAAGCCGCCCTGATTCTTCTGCTACCAATTCTCCCAGCAAGCGGCGACAAACGGCGACGCAGAGCAAAGACGAGGATGATGCGCCGCCGGTTGGAGGCCCAGATTGGTCGGATCCTCGTATTCCCTATCAGTTCTGGGTTGATGTTTTCTTGTATGCTCGCGACAATGGCGCAGACACGCCAAGTGCACATTGGTTCATTCAAGTCGCTACGAGCTGCAAGGCATTGTCTGAGCCAGCTCTGACGGCAATCTATCGCTGCCCGACTATAAGACATGCTTCCAAAGCCAGGCGGCTGGCTGCGTTGCTCGAGCGCTGTCCTACAGAGACACGGTTCAACTACCGGAGAAAAATAGAATTCCTTCACATCGATATCCATGTTGTGCCCCAAGGCATCATTTCTCAGCTTGTCCGCCCCCTGACCCGCCTGAGGGAGCTCATCTTTTATACTCCCCTGGACCAGCCACCCTACAGGGAGCTCGATTCACATATAAGATGGAATTATTTAGAGGACATCTTCCTTGCTCTTGCATCGCCATCTGACGACTCGCTCGCGGAGCAGCTGGCCCCTACTAGTCTCAAAAGCTGGGAGTGGAGTGGGAGACTACTCGGCGGTTATGTTGCGAATATCAACGACATTGTTCAAGTCCACCAAGTGCCTTCATTCGCTCAAATCACGCGAATGAGCTTTACAAATTTCCAGGTACCATCGCTAAGAGGGTTACAGCAGAGGCCCGAGAATAATGGAGACGATCTGCAAATCACTCTTGAGGACAACGCGGCCATTGATGCCATGGCGGATGCCATTGCGCAGCTCAGACATCTCAAGCACCTTGTTTTCGAGTCTTCTACTGTCATGACAGACCGGCTGCTGCCCCTTCTACCCAAAGACCTCCACCACTTGGAACTTATCAACTGTTGGGAAATCAAATCTGAAGACCTTGCCGCATTTCTCCTCACACACGGCAATAGCCTTCGTGCTCTTACTCTGCTGCACAACCAGTCTTTGAATCTTGCCTTTTTGACAATTCTGGAAGAAGCCTGTCCCAATTTGCGAGAGTTGCGCATGAATATGTCCTATTTTCGACATCATGATTCATTGAATGATGCAGATCCAATGTATGATTTCGCCCTCCTCCCACACCAGGTGCCCACGTGGCCCGCTAGTATTCATCTAATCGACATCGAACATATCCGGAATTGGTCTGTCGACACTGCAAAAATGTTCATTCAGTCGCTCGTTGATAACGGCAGAAATCTACCGAATCTGCGACATCTGGTCATTAAAACTATGCTAGACATCCCATGGCAGGCTCGCGCGACTCTTAGGTCCGAAATAAGGCCCATGGTCGAACGTGTATTCCTCCGGAAGGTTAAGCCTCCGCAGGATAATATGGTTATTCAGCATAAAGACGACACTCGCGAATATACTAGGCCACGCAAAAGGAAACGAATTTCGTCATCGACCTCTCCATTGCGCAGGAGTGGCAGGATTGAAGCACACACCCATGACTCACCCCGCCGTTCCAAAAGAGACAACAAGTTGCGGCGAGGCCAGGCCGGAAGGGGAATGTACAGAGTGCCTGACACTGATGAAGATGAAAGTGACATGTCGGAGGAGTCTAACAGTGCGGCATCCGATGTTCAGCAAAGCCCAACTGCTGATGAGCCCGCGATCCAGGGCCTCTGCAATACTGTTAATATTGTATTTGACAATCAGAAAGTGAGGGAGTTACAATACAGCATGGAAGATTTCCTTGCTGATGACGACGAGTCTTCGGGTGAGGAGTGGGATGGAGATGAGGACGAATTCGACGACAACACCATTGCATTTTAGAGATACCAATTTATTCTTGTTTAGCCGGAAGGCTTTTCTTCAAGTGGGAACCTTTTCGAACTACGAAAATTACTGTGCCATACTCGCCATGATATTATAGAATATGAGAGTAGAGCCATAATACGATACTAGGTAATTTGTATGTGAGGCCGGGTCTTCCGGTTGGTTTGTCAAGATTTCTATTAGACCTTTGATCGTTATATAGTACTCTTTCGGTTGCTGTGGACATAATGGGCATCATATGCACGGTTTCTGTTGGCCATTGTTGGGTAGGTAAGGAAGAGTGCTTGAGCATGCCTAGTCTAATTATATTTACAACTCTGATCGTGGAATCGTTGATATGTACAGAGAGAGACGTAGAGAATTCATAAGAAACCCCCGATTGCCATCACATTAGCATTAGCCCCAGGTCATTACTAAAAAGCCGCACCACCAATTCCCTCGCCAGCCAAATTCTTCATGCTCTTCTCACTTAGATCACTCCTCATCTCCCACGCTTGAGCATCTCGCTCAAGCCTGTTCCATGCACACATGCTCCTTCGGAGACGCTCTTGCTTCAGTCGTAGCTCCTCGCGTAATTTTTCCTCCTCGTCTCTCAGTTTTCGATAATGAGGCTCAATCTCCTTTGTGACACCAAGTAACAAAGGCGTCATGGTGGGATCTGTTTTCCCACCTGGAACAATGGGTGGCATCGTTGCTAGTAGACTCTGGGCGAGGCTATGTCTTGGTCCATTCCCGTGTTGGGCTGAGGGGCCAGTTGGTGGATTGAACGGCCGCTGAGCAGGAGACGCCCCCGTACCAGCTCCATTTGAAGAAGCTGCTCGAGGGCCAGTGGGAATATTAGACGGACCACTTGGTGTTGCTGATGCTGCTGAACCAGACATATGGCGAGGTGGTGCTTGGTTCCATCCACCCCTTCCGCCACGAGAACTAAAGGAGGAACCTCTGGATAGTGGCACATAGCCTCGAGGCCCTGATGGAGGGTTGGTTGGGCTCGTGGTATCCGGTCTGTGAGGGGCGGCACTCGGAGTTTGGGGGTTTTTCTGGGTTTGCGGAGCTGGCATCGTTGCGGCAGATGATGATACTCGAGCAGCGGCAGGACCACTAGGCGGTGCTCGTAACGCTGCAGGACCGCGTGGTGGTGATTTGGATGGAGCGGAGGCTGGTTCGTATGTGTTGGGCCGCTGTGCATCTTTCGTGGCAATAGAGGGTGTCGCAGCAGCGGTATGGGGAGGAGAGCCCTCTAATGTAAGGGGTGAGCGAGTCTTTGCAGATTGTGATTGTGATTGGGAATCTGCCCTCTCCGAAGCGGGCCGAGAAGGTATCGTGGACGATGGCCCAAGTTCTCGCGGAGGCGAATATCGCTTGAAGGGTTGAAATCTGTCGTCTCGTCGGTTTGGTGATCGAGAGCGTGGCCTATAAGGTGCGCCTCGTGCAGCGGTAGGTGTCGTTTTCCCAGGTGGGGGCGTTCTCTCGCGGCGGCGGTCTCGAGCAAACGGAGAGCGTGACCTTCTGCAAAGTCTAGAGTCAGTTGATTCTTTTTTTCTTCCTCAAGAAAACACCCGTCATGTTGGACCAACCTCTCGTCTCGCCTATCAGGATCGCGCTCCCAGTCCCTAACTCGGTTTCTTTCACGATCCCAATCTCGATCACGCTCGCGATCCAGGTCGCGCGGTCTATCGCGCTCCCACTCCCGTCGTGGTGACCGTGGCCTCTCATATCTATTCTCTCTAGCCGGCGATTCTCTTCTAAGTGGGCTCCGGCGAGGCATCGGAGATCTTCTGATGGGAGACCGACTTCTCTCGCGTCTACGGGGGCTTTCGCGGTCTCGGGATCGTTCGCGCCGGTATCGATCCCCGACACTGCGTGAGCGCCTTCGTGGAGGATATCTCCCAGGAACGTAACTATCAGATCCTGGAATAATCGGGCTTCGAGGGCGAGGGCTTCTAGTTCGTGGTGGGCTTCTGGCTCTGTTGTCCCTGATAGGGCTTCTCGGCCTCCTAGGCGATCGTTCTCGCGGGGTTGGCCTCCATGACTCTCCGGCGCCATATCTCACCACTTCACCATCATCATATCTGCGACAGTTAGCCCTATGTCAAATGAGGCCTCCATCAAGTAGGTAGATCCAGTTCGTGACCATGGCCATGCGCTTTGCCCAATGACCACGCGATCGTTATAACAAAGCGCCAGGCGGTCGCAAACTTGTAACAAATGTGTAGAGCAATGAAATTTAAATAACATTCTTACCTCCGACTCCGGCCATCTCGTTCGCGGTCCATAATTGTAAATTGAATAGTATTAAAACAAAACTTGATCAAACCCACGACTTGTTTGAAGCGCGAGAAGTCTCGATGGCACCATTGCATGTACGATAAGAGGGATCGGAGGATATAAAATCCGGTCTTGCAGCAAAATTAAGTCATAGGGCGTTCCATATATCCACACCAGTCGGATAAGCCTAGACTGGATTGATAGTAGTCTGACCTTATTCATTTGCCGGGTGATGTATGAACTTTAAGCAGGTAATTTAATTGTATTGTATTAAGAAGCCGAGCTATCGACAGAATAAATTGATGTAAACGTGACAAAAAATAGCCCAATTGAAGGTAAATGTCTATTTTTTGTGATATCCTTGAATTGCTATTATTTAATATGATCGAACAAATTTGATTCAAAGGCGCCTTTGTCGCTCTCGAGCTGTACGAGTTGGGGAATCTTAGGAGGTGGTTTCTCGGACTTGGAAGTCAATTTGGGCGTCGCTGGTATATGTTGTTCGAGGCTGAGGAGACTCGATCGTCTCCTTGACTGAGTGTCTCCCGATCTTAGACGCTTGAACCAGCCGCTCACGCGCTTCGTTTTCTCAGACTCCACGGCGCTGGAGCCGCTCTGGCTGACTGGGCGATACGTATTGGCGATGCTGCGTCCGCTCTCTTGAGTGACGCTTTCTGTGGACTTGTTATTAAACGGATTGGCAAAAAATTGGATCGAAGGCAGACGCTACCTTGTCGGCCAGATGCCGCGGGACTTGGTGGCGCGTTTTCGGCAACACTTCTCACGCCAGCCGTGTTCTCGTTCGCCGTCGCAGTATTTTCTTTGACCTCGGAGCTCTCGTTGCTGGCCTTTGACGTTTTGGATGGCGTAATCGGCTCAATCGGAGACTCCGGAGGTGGAGGGATGTCGGTGCCGTCGGTAATGCTGCCAAAATTGAGGTTCAGGGCAGGCAGCACGAAGCGCGAGCCTGTCGCGGTCTTCTTGGGTTGAGAAGACATGATATGTCGGACTATCCTGTCCTCTGATCGCGATGGTAAAACGAGGTCCGAGACCTGCCAGTCAATGGATGGTGCTCCGTGCAGATCATCGCTGATGAGGAACAAAGCAGGCACCCTGGCAGTCACGGTCCCGGAGAATGAAATGACCCCTATATTCTAGAGTACCTTTTCTGAAGCTAGGCTGTACCTCGTACTGGTAGCAACAACCTGAAGTAAATCGGCTAGTAGGTGAAATTGTTCAGGTAAACCTCAACATAGCCCTCCCCAAAAAATTCATTGAAAAGTTATTTGATGATATGCTGAACTTTAGATAAGGGCTTGAGAAAAAAGATCTCAGAGCAGATAACTTTGATATTAATTGACTGGATATTATGGTATATTTGAAAGAGTGCTGAGCAAATGAAGTACCATGTACAGATATAGCTACTATAAAACCCATAGAGCTACTGGGTACCTAGTACTACTAGGTACCAAGGCTTTGAAGCTTCTATACCTTATATAATTCATTTATTTTTCTACATTCAGGTATATTTGAAAGAATAAACCTTGTTTCTTTTTCAAATAATTTTAATACAATTTGAATTTTGGGCACTTGATTACGGGATTTTAATCCTTGATGTGACGTACCTACTGTGGGTAATAGAAGGTACCGTGGCACCTTTCCTGCATGGTAAGGTACATTTACGCCTGGACACTTGCAGCTGGCTAAAGGTACCAGGGAAGTACCATCTACCAGGTAGTGGCTTTGTTTGCTACGTCAGGTAGCCAATTGATTCAAGCTCGTATCAGGCAGTATCGTGATATCGATATCTGGGGTCTCCATAATTTGCTACTAACATAACTTTTTTGATCCGCCTCGATTGCTTTTCCAGATCATGTACATATCAATCTACTTTTAGTATGGCACAATTCGTCCCTCGCCGTTCATTTGGCGTCCCTTCATCAGTTCCAAAGTCCTACTTCCTGGGCCATCATCAAGCCGCTGTCAGTAAATTGAAGACGGTTCGCTCAAGGATATCTCTCGTCATTGAGTGCCGGGACTTTCGACTACCTCTATCAACTCACAATCCCATTCTTGAAAAAGCAGTTGCCGGCTGTCCAAAGCTCATCGTATATACGAAACATGATCTAGGTAGCGACAGTCCCGGCGCGCGGCAATTGCTGCAGAAGATTCATGGGCGACGAGCAATATTTTGGGACAAGAACCGTGCCTCAAGCACAGCCTCACTACTAAAACGACTCAAGGAGACTGCTTACGAAGTAGACTCAATAACAGGGCTGTGCGCGCTGATAGTGGGCATGCCCAATGTGGGTAAGAGTACGTTGCTGAACGCCCTTAGAAGCACTGGGACAACAGGGAGGACGACCAAAGTAGCCAAGACAGGTGACCAAGCAGGCGTAACCCGTAAGATCGGAACAAGTGTTCGCGTTATTGAACCGGAGGAGAGAGGGGGTGTCGGCGCCGGTGTATACGTGCTCGATTCACCAGGAGTCTTTGTCCCGTATGTCGAAGATGGAGAGACAATGATCAAAATCTCTCTCGTACAGGGTATCAAGAAAGGTCTCATAGCAGACGAGATATTGGCAGACTACCTGCTCTACAAGATGAATCTTTGGGATCCCCACCTCTACCATCGATACTGCAGTCCAACAAACGATATTCACGAGTTCCTGCTTGCCGTGGCGAAGCGGGATGGCAAGCTGAAGGCCGGTGGCGTCCCGGATATGGGAGAGTCTGCTGCCAGGGTGTTGTCCGAGTGGCGGAAGGGTAAACTAGGCAAATATGTGTTGGATGATCTCTCTGATGAGGCACTTCAACGTCATGAGTTGTTGGCATCCAGTCCCCCAGTAAGCCTGAACCAAGGGAAAAAAGCATGGAAAGAGCAGAGGAAAGAAACCAGCACATAAGAAGCCAGGTCTAGGAATTCATGACCATTTACGTTGAACGGCGTTTTGACTACCTGTTGTTTATATCACATGAGTTCGCTGCAAAAGAAAGCCGTAATGCATCGCATAGCATGGCAAATAAGTATAAGATAGATCCTATGTAATGTTTGTTGTACATTGCAAGTCATGAGAGCCTCTCCCAACAGGTAGAACAACGGGTAAGGGAAAAAGAGAATAAGGGGGAAATAGCCTAGCTAGCCAATAGCTGGCAGTGATGCTCCCTCGTCCATCATTATAGCATAAGGACTAAAAACCGAAACCTTAAATAAGACAAGTCATGAACTCCTGACGTTCCCCTGGGGAAAAAAATAGAAATAAAATCAAACAGCTTGGGTATTATGTAGTAGATGGACGATGATTCTGAAACGACGAGTTAGGGGCGACCATACTCGCTCATATGCATATCACGCGTATTGATTTTGCCACTTGACCATATCTCGTGTAAGAACATCCATCATCTCGATGCAGCTCAAATCTTTAAAATCCTTGGACATGGGAGTGTCAGTTGGGGACGTGGTAGGGTCCTGTGAGTGCTGATTCGTCGAGTTATTACTGCGATCCAGTGTTGCTTCAGCTGCTAAGTCGACCTGAGTTCTGGAGATGAAGTCCATGATTGCAGCTACCCGCCGCTTCATATCCAGCATGCTCATCCGACCGGCGATGCCCAGTTTTGTTTTTGAGCTGCCCTTGTGATCGCTAGTATGCTTAGCATGTGTAGATGTCGTCGCATTGGTCGCTCGTTGCGCGTCTCGTGATACAGATCGGGCGGGCGAATGCTCGGTTTCCGCATTCCGATCCTTTGTGTATTGGTTCTTCCCCTTGCCCTTCTTGTGGTTGCTCCGGGAGGTTCGCTTTTGGGGATTTGTAGTTGATGAGTGACTTGCAGGAGGGGTTCCGGGAATAGGGGAGGGTACTGGGGCTGGTTCAGGGAAAGTCGATGGTTCTGCGCTCTTTATAACAGGAGTCTTCATGGACGGCGGGTTTACTTCCTCTGATACATCGGAATCTGGTTTTCTGTAAGTGTCTGGCCTAACGCATCTCGTCCTTGAGCCGCTTAACTTACCTTCAGTACGTCGCCTATCGGCCCGCCCTTTTCGTTTGCTCGCGCTCTCTTGCCGCAGACGATCTTTCTCCTCCTTGTCCGATTTCTCCGTGCCTTTATAGCCTCGCAATCTCTTCTGTTCGCTGTGACCATTGCTTTCGTCATCGGTATTTTCTTGACTGATGGTGTCCATTGGTTTTGGAGGCGGCGAAGGAGACTGCGAATTTGTGCGTTGCCGTTTAACAGTAACATGGTTTCTGCGAGGGAGATTAACAGAAATTCCAAATGTTTACAAATTGTAGAAAAGGACACGAACTCTTCGCTATTGCTGCGTACCCGTTTCGTACGCCTAATGACACTCTCGGCGCCGTCTTGCCCTACCTCTTCCTTGCTCGCTTCAATTGCTCGTCGTAACTGTTCATCGTCATAAGCCGCATCACGGCTGTTCATTGTAGATCGGCGTTTAGATATTTGTGAGGTCGATTGAGATCGAACGGACTTCGCACTACCCAACCTGGGAGATCGAGCACCATCCTTTGCGATAGAAGTAGCCCGAGATGAAGTTCTAGCAGGTCGACTCAGAGGCAGATATTTGGAGTATTTTTGACTAATGTAAAGTACACCACCCCGTTAGAGTTTGCTCAGAAACGACGCAATGGAAAGACTGCCTTACCCGTTATTTGCTGTTTGTATTTTGTGAAGATCTTTTCGACACTGTTCGCAGAAATATTCTTCGGGAGAGCTCTCAGCGCTAAATATGCCGACACATGCTCCGTGCTGCCATACTTTGCAAATATCGCACTGCACAAAAAAACCAGTAACATCTTCACTCAGTTCAATTGAGGCGAGGAAGTAGGCGTCTGAACCATCGACAGGAGGGCGGCCGGGGTAGTCTTCGCAGCCACAGATACACCGGACTGCCTCATCCTCTTCGTCTTGCAATGGGTCTGGTTCGTTGGACATGTCGAGAGCCTCGTTTCGCAAGCCCTTGTATTGCTCGTCGTCGTGGCCGCGCTTTCGCCTCCGGCCAAGCAGCGTATCGTCTATGTCGTCAAGCGGATCGGACGATACAGATGCACTAGGCGTGGATTTGCCTGAAGGAGGTCGATTAAGGGATCGGGTATGTCGCTCGAGACGGGTAAAATTGGTCGATGAGAGGGATTGTTGAGAATGGGAAGCCAACGTGCGAGCTCTGGATGATCGTCGCGGCGAGGACGGTGCCATTGAATACTGTAAGCACCGGAAGGAGGGGGGCGGAAAAAACAAGTATGCGCGGTACAAAAACAACAACAAAAACAAGTGCGATCAAATGTCTAACATCTAGCCAGGTTCGGGTGTGTCTACTGCGTGGTAAGTAGGGGCAGAGAGGCAAAGCAGTCGCACATGATTTGTATGCGGAAGAGGTCATTTCGAATAAAGTCTGCCAGAAAGTAGGAGCCGAGTAGCGCAGGCTGCATACGGCTTAGCCCAGAGCTACTTGGTACTTACAGCCAGCCTGCTACGTCTTAGCCTCTCCACATCTTCGCGTAGGATGATGTATTCGGTACGTTTTCTATCCCAATCTCATCTCAGCAATAATTTTACCCAATATCCTTCTTGTCCATCGTTTACGCTTCGTTTTCCTTCATTCATCTTTCAGTTTATTCATTTTTATCTGCATGCTGTAACAGCTGCGTACAAGTGGAAGCTTTGGAGGCGCAGTCCGCTGTATCCGCCATGTTTAAGCTATCGCGACGACGCGATCACTCGCTTCAGGTAAGGTTTTAAGCTTGATAGCATTTTGCGCCAACATTATTCTTTCGCAAATCAGCAGCGATTTCAATGGCCTACATTACGGCTGTATCCCCTTTGGCTTTTCTGCATCTAGCGACTTGCAATACTACGTTGGACAGACAGCTAAGTTATCTCGCAGCCTCTGACAAAGGAAACGGCCGATCCCAATGCCGCGACCGCCGCCGCATCCGCCTTCATGCGAGGCAATCCAGCCCCGTCATCATCTCTCTCTTCAGCAGCAGCCGCTGCCGCCTTACGGGCGCAGCCAAGTCCACCGACAAATGTTTCGCAAATCTCTTCGAAAAGAAGTCAACGCCGCACTTCCTCGCTGTCGTCGCCCATTGGCCGCGACCGAGGCAAGAGTAAGCTGCACAGAAGCCCTAGCGTGAGTTCCATGAGCGAACGAACGTTTCGACGATCACCATCGCCTGGTCACACGCCTCTCGGAAAACAAGATGTCCCCCCTGTGCCCACTATCCCAGCCTCCAAGGCTGTCACGATGCCGTTACGGACTCAAAATTTCCAAACCGCAAGCCAGAAGTCGCAAGGCAATCAGCAAGGCTCCTGGTTTGGGGCCGCCACTGTTCATGATCCATACCAGGAGAAAGGGGCAGAAGTATTGCCAGAATTGACACCCGATTTACCTGAATCTCGTTCTGGGAGCGTTAGCTCATCTATAAACTTCTCATATCCTCGCGCGCGGATAACATACGACTCTCACATGCCATCCGACAATGACCTTGTCTATGATCCAAATTCAAGAAGAATGGTCTTGAGAGACACACTTGTACAAGCTAGTCATCCAATTGAGGGCGCTAAGCCAGCTGAGAAGGCAAAAGGAACAAAACCAGCCAATCGGGATCATATATCACAAGAGCCAAACAATGAAATGAAGCCAGTGATACCCAACGACATTCAGTCGGAACCCTTTTCAACTGCAACTAGCCAATCCCACGCGGCTGGCAGATCTCCGGGGAGAAGGAGCCCGAATGAAAACACATCGATGCCGACAATGGCAACAGAAACGCTATCGCAAGAGAGGGAGCTTGAGATGGAAGGATCCCGGGATTGGCAAACCCATAATACTTCTCAAAACGAAGCCTCCGAATCTGCGATTGAGCCAAGTTTGGCACCTGGATTAGCGAACTGGGACCATACGAAGGCCGAGATACCAATTTCCTATGCCGGATCTGGTTCAGAGACATCCGTTCGATCAGCTCATTTTGCATCATCAACTGATCAGTTAGTTGTTAAGCACGAACCTCCACCACGATCTCTGTCTCCTAGGAAGTCAGCCCTTAAATCTGCCATTTCGAGTCGTGGAAGTCAGTCGTCGCACCCTAATGAGAATCCGGACTATCCATTCAGTGGGACTTCTCACTCTAGCAGAGATGATTCTCTGGCAAGCCAGAGGAAAAGTGCTAGAGTAAGCTGGAACGACAATAGCACAATTGTCGTTGCTGAACCTAGCAAGTTTGAAGAAGCAGATTTCTCCGCAGTGCACGGCCTTCAATCAAGACATAATACACAGGGTACCGTCGACAGCGTGAAAGCAAACAGGGCGTCCTCCCCGCAACAGGATGAAATAATGTCTCCTCGACCAGCACTTCCATTATTTGGGAGTGTGCGTGATAAAAAGGGGAAGGAGCCCGAAGAACGTCAGCTTGTTCGTCCGCGTGAACATTCGCTTTCCCCTCAACCGCTACCACCGTCCAGTTCGCAAGCATTGTCTTCTATGACCAAAGATGAAATTCCCCCACCAACAGAGTCAACAAAGGCGTTTCATTATGGTCGCGGACAGACTCCGAGAAATGTAGCGAATATCTCCAAATATCGGGAGCCATTACCAGCCATCATCGCATCTACCGAAAGTCTTGGACATGTGAGCGAAGACTTGTATAGTTCCGGGGACGAGCTGTTCGAAGATGTCTCAACTGGTACAGAGCAGTCAATGGCTCAAAAATCGTCAAAGGATGTATGGGCAACCTCAAGCCCACTCTCTGACGTGTTACCAGACGAAAGTTCAAAAGTATCAGATGCGAAGGCATTGAATAAGTCGCCAGGCATCTCTATTTCAAATACGGATTCTTCGTCCATGCATCATAATATTTCACCAACGACTGAGCCAAACTCTCTCCCAGGAAGTTTCCCAGAAGATGAAGATGCCTCCAGGCTCCATATGGACGACGCAGACGCATCTATCACGCCTGTATTAGCACTTGCTTCAGGATATAAGACTGGCAACCAAGAAGAACATGACTCAGACATGGACAGTATTTACAGTGATGCCTACGAAGATCTATCCGAAGCTGTCGACGGTGGGTTCATGTCTCTTGATGCTGCACTAGTCAGTCCACCCATGTCTGGTGTGGACCGCAACAGATCGCAGATCAATGCAAGCACGGGGGGAAACTCGCTGGATAACACCACAAGTGCTCCCATTCAATCACCTGATGATTGGGAGAAGGCTAAAGCATACTGGAAAAGCCTTTCCTCTGAGGAGAGGCGCCAGCTCGAAATGGAGGCCCTTCGGGAAGCTGATGACGAGGCTATACGGGAGCGTGTATCAACAAAACGAGCTACGACCTTGGCTGATATCTCGGGGCACTCCTCTAATTCAGAACACAGAAGTCAACGGCAAAAATCCCAGAAGGAACGTCAAGTGCGAAACGCACTGGTGTCGCCTGACGAAGCAGGACAAGAGTCAATCAATTCCAAACCAGCCGATAGATCTCGAACTCTGTTCAAGACCAATACCAAGATGGAAACGAAAATAGGAGAAGAGCCTATACGACATACCGATTTTGCCATGACAGATGCTCAGGGAGGGCGAGGCCCGCTGCAGCAACCAGCCACCACGGCACGCACCGGCTTGGCGATGGGACGCAGGTTACAAAAATTAGCTCGCCCAAAACGCTCGGCAAGTCATGAACAGCAGTACATAGGTGACGAGCTCCGTGGCCAAACTACTAGGCCCAGATCATCTTACGACCCGTTGGTCTCAACAGAATATAGTCTAAGACGTCCAAAGCAACATGCGACACACAACTCGACTGCAGAACCTACGGTAAATACTGTCATTAAGCCTACTTTACGGCGACGAGGATCCGACTCTAGTGAGAGCAGTTTCGTACGTAGTAGGTCCATCGGCAGTCCTCGAAGTGGATTTAGGTCATCGATGCGAAGCAGCTCTTTCGATCCGAGGCCATCATCATCTGGTAATAAGGGTAGAAACAGGTTGACTCTACGCTCGTTATCACCCACAACGTCACATCAGAGGCACCATTCTGCTGCGCCAGCTGCTCCTTCTCGGCAAATGGTAGAGAATCCAACTCGTCAGCCGTTCCAGCGACACTCAGTTGCGCCACGTATCAGCCAGTCTCTATCAAGGAGAGATGAGGATTCGACATACGGCGATCACTTGTCAGATTCTAGTGATGACGACATGAACACAACTCCGTTGACAAACGGCTCTATCACGGGTGATGAAAACGAACCCGTTCATTCGAGGTTGAAACAATCTATTCTTAACATGTATGCACGCAACAACCTCCCTGACCAAACTTCTAGTGCCAGCGCAGGTATCAACTCCGGTTTGCCAAAACACGATGCGCCCAAACCGAGAGTTGACCAATACCACAATGAGGAGAACCCGCATCTACCTCTTGATCAGCTACCCGGCGCCTCGGCTCGCCGACCAGGGCTCATCTCCACACTCAGGCGCAAGAGCCATGCAAACGTCAAAGAATCCAGTGATGCTGATGGTGCCCGTAATACTCTACCGCATCATCACAGTGAAGACGCAACGTCTACACGGAACAGCGTCATACCCAACCACGCAATAGGCTGGCCATTGCAGAACAGGAAGGGCGAGACGAATGAAGCTTCAATGACGTCACCGCTTGGAGACACAGGAAGACGATCCGCAGCTAGCGGCTCTATTGTCAAGGACGAGCTGACGTCAGAACCCCGCCATCAACATGAGCTTCAGCTTTATGAAGGTAGCTCGGATGCGAACCACGCTAATACTTTCCTATCACAAGAACCTAAGCGAAAGAAGTTTAACAGCCTGAGGAAAATGTTTAAAATTAATAATTAGGTAATTATAGAATTCGAATAATGAGATAAGATTATATAGCAATTAATGGTGTAAAAGAATTTAATAGCACGCTAGTTTCGCTACGATCATTGTGTGTTAGTTCCGCAGCTAAACCTCCTAGGTAGGTACTTAGTACTTAGGAGATGAAGCTTCAAGCTTCAGGAAGATACATTCCTACATACACACAGGAGAGGTAGCATTTCACTTGCAAACAATTAGCGCAAACAGCGCATTGTGATTGCAGAGCTTTCATTACATCAGCACGTCATATATTAATATATTAATATCTCTCATAGCTGCTGGGCATCAAGTTTTGTTCTTCAGGCAAACAACACAAAGCTCTCATCGAAGCTACCCCGCCTCCCACGCCCCAAGCAATTCTGCGCCATGGCAGCTCCAAACGACAAGCAAGATATCCCCAAGGATGGCACAGGTTTGATATAACAAATGGCGAATGGGTCACAATATCATTTAGCTAACTCTAATTGAAGGCGTCATCCAGCTAGACCCATGGCTGGCCCCATTCGGCGATGCGCTGAAGAGGCGATACTCTAAAGCTCAGGACTGGATCAAGGTTATCAACGAAACTGAAGGTGGCTTTGACAAGTTCTCCAAGGTATGGGCTGCTGCTATAGCCCTCAGCTTGCTGCTTCTTCTGCTTCTTCTTGGCGACTGACCTTACCTGTCACAGGGCATTGACATCTTCGGCTTCAATGTGGATGAGAAGAACAACGTTATATATCGCGAGTGGGCGCCAAACGCCGAACAGGCGTATCTTGTGGGAGACTTCAGTAAGTCTTTCATCTTAGACCTTAACACACCACCGGGTTCGACTAACGTGTGATACAGACGGTTGGAACTTCACGTCTCACCCAATGAAGAAGAATCCATATGGCGTGTTCGAGATCATAGTCCCAGCCAAGGGGGGCGAGAAGGCGATACCCCATAACTCTAAAGTCAAGGTACTTTCGTCCAACATTCTTAACTACAGTGTAAATGCCTGTGCTCATTATTAGATCTCTCTTGTTCTCCCTGGAGGCCACAGAATCGATCGTTTGCCAGCATGGATCAAATATGTCACCCAAGATCTCTCTGTTTCGCCGGTATATGACGCTCGATTTTGGAGCCCAGCTCCATCGGAAAAATACACATTTCAGCACTCACGGCCACAAAGACCGGCGAGCATCAGAATTTATGAAGCCCACGTCGGAATCTCATCTCCAGAGCAGCGCGTCACCACGTATGAAGAGTTCACGGAAAATGTACTTCCCAGAATCAAAGACCTTGGCTACAACGCCATTCAGCTGATGGCTATCATGGAACATGCCTATTATGCTAGCTTTGGATACCAGGTCAACAGCTTTTTCGCAGCCAGCAGCCGATATGGAACCCCTGAGGGATTGAAGAAGCTTGTTGACACCGCTCATAAGATGGGAATTGTCGTCCTCCTGGATGTGGTTCACAGCCACGCATCGAAGAACGTACTTGATGGCCTCAATCAGTTTGATGGAACGGACCACCAATACTTTCACAGTGGCGGAAAAGGTAACCACGACCTTTGGGACAGCAGACTCTTCAACTATGGTCACCACGAAGTCATGCGATTTTTACTAAGCAATCTCCGATTCTGGATGGATGAGTATCACTTCGATGGCTTCCGATTTGATGGCGTCACTAGTATGCTCTACCTCCACCATGGAATTGGAACGTACGTCTATTAACTCTTTCCCTTCTATCTTATGATCTAGTGTTTGCTAATGAATCATTTCCAGTGGCTTCTCCGGTGGTTACCATGAATATTTCGGCCCCGATGTTGATGAGGAAGCTGTTGTGTATTTGATGGTTGCTAACGAGATGCTGCACTCGCTCTATCCCGAGTGTGTCACTGTTGCCGAAGACGTGTCAGGAATGCCAGCTCTTTGCCTCCCGCTTTCACTTGGTGGAGTAGGATTCGATTATCGACTTGCTATGGCCATTCCTGATATGTGGATCAAGATTCTAAAGGAGAAGAAAGATGAGCAATGGGATCTTGCCAACATCTGTTTCACTTTGACCAACAGACGCCATGGTGAAAAAACCATTGCCTATTGCGAAAGCCATGATCAAGCGTATGCACTCTACACTTACTAATGACTGTTGATGGAAGCGTGGCTGACAACTGAGCACTAGACTTGTCGGAGATAAAACACTGATGATGCACTTGTGCGATGCGGAAATGTACACCCACATGTCGACCCTGTCACCATTGACGCCAGTGATTGATCGTGGAATTGCACTGCACAAGATGATTCGGCTTCTTACTCATGGTCTGGGTGGAGAGGGATACCTCAACTTTGAGGGCAATGAATTTGGCCATCCTGAATGGCTAGATTTCCCTCGAGCAGGAAACAACAATTCCTTCTGGTATGCCCGTCGACAGTTCAACCTAACTGAAGATAACCTGCTTCGATACAAATTCTTGAACACCTTCGACAAGTTGATGAATGAGTGTGAAGCACAGTATGGCTGGCTACACGCACCCCAGGCTTATATCTCCTTGAAGCACGAAGGAGACAAGGTAATTGTATTTGAGAGAGCAGGACTTGTTTTCGTCTTCAACTTCCACACAGACCGAAGCTTCAGCGACTACCGTATTGGGGTCGAAGTGCCTGGAACGTACAAAATAGTATTGAACAGCGACGCGGAAAGAGTTGGTGGCCATAACAGGATTGATGAAGGAACACGTTTCTTCACGACAGCCATGGAGTGGAATGGAAGGAAAAACTGGACACATATTTATATTCCTTGCCGAACTGCTTTGGTAAGTTTCCATTTTACATTGTCTATTTACGGGAGATCAAGGCTAACTCAACATGATTAGATTCTGGCGCGGGAGAGTTCAGCAACCCAGTAGTTTACAAGCTTATTACTTAATTAAGCTATCTGTCAAGAGGCGGTATTACATTGAGCGATGTCAAATATAAAAGGAGGTCATTTAACTGCAAATGCTGAGAAACTATAATACCCATAACCGTGAGATGTATGCCGTGATGACTATTGCCGGGTGGACTGTTTTGTTAGTCTCTCGAATACATACGCAGACAGAGACGCTGCCGGTTCACTTTGTAGTTGTGTTGTATATCCAGTTTACTTCTATGAACACCATAGAAAAGTTGCGATCAACATCTTGAACCTCGGTTGCTCGGCATCCCATACTGTGGTTTACTCTAGCATCCATACATGGTGGTGGGGTTGGAGGGGCAGCTAAGGCAAATTCAAGACATAGCAAGCTGCGCCCAGCAATTGATTTTCTCCAACCTATTGGTTATACCAACTATCAATGGCCGCCGATACTTGAGCATCTTGTCCTTCCTTCACAGAATCCCGATAGCGATGCTGAGCCGTTCTCACCACAGCCTGCGCGCTCTGTCGCGGACCGGGCGCGCCTTGGGAGTGCGGATAGACAGCCCTTTGTCGCAACAAACCGTTCGGCGGAAATCAGGTCCGTACGGCTACACTCAGGCCAAGGCTCTTGTCTTCTCCAAGAATGGAGAGCCATCAGATGTACTACAGTGGGCATTCACTCGCTCTGCGATAGGAAACGAAACAGAATCCCAAGCTGACAATGGTCAAGGTTGCACACGTTTTCTATTTCGCCCTCGATTTCGTCCAAATCCCTTTTGTTGCGGTCTCTTGCGGCTCCCATTAACCCTGCGGATATAAACACCATTCAAGGGACTTATGGCTCTCAGCCTAGCTTCACATCTTTAATAGGGACGTCTAGCCCGTCCGTCATACCAGGAAATGAAGGTGTCTTCGAAGTTGTTTCAACGGGTGATCCGGCATCACCTATTCGCAAGGGGGATTGGGTCATCCCGGCAGTTGCGCAATTCGGCACATGGAGGACGCATGCCGTTGCAGAGCTGGATCAGGTCTTGAAGATCGACAAGGAGGGACTGCGCGCGACTCAGGCGGCAACCATCTCTGTCAATCCCAGCACAGCATATCGCATTCTGAGGGCATATGGCCCCAGCACTGGACTGGGAGGCATTGGAATGCGACCGCTGGAGGTGGGTAGTGGCGAATGGTTCATCCAGAACGGGGCGAACTCGGGAGTTGGAAGGGCTGCCATACAGCTCGGCAAGCTCTGGGGGCTGAGGAGCATCAACATCGTGCGGGAGCGAAGCTCTCCTGAGGAAACCGAGGCGTTGAAAGCGGAATTGGTTGGCCTCGGCGCCGATGTAGTTGTAACGGAAGCACAGTTTCTGTCACGGGAGTGGAGAGACCAGCTTGCGGAAATCACAAACAAAGGCCGCGACCAGATTGGGCTGGGCCTGAATTGCGTCGGCGGCAAATCTGCCACGGCCCTCGCTCGCTCGCTCAGCGAAGGTGCCACGATGGTGTCGTACGGTGGCATGGCCAAGCAGCCAGTTGCCTTGCCTGTTGCCTTGCTCATATTCAAGGACATTCGCTTTGTTGGCTTCTGGCTTTCCCGCTGGAACCAGCAGGACGTCGCTGGGCGCAAGCATATGATTGATTACATTGTTGATCTGATCCGTCAAGGCAAATTTCAAGATGTTCCCCTGGACGAAGTGGCGTGGAACTGGGACACTGACATTTCCACCCTGGCACAAGAAGTGCAGGGTGGTCTCCAAGGGTTTAGAAGAGGCAAGGGCATATTCGTGTTTGGTGATACTTGAATCCTCACCACACAAAGGTCAAGGCTGCGGTCAAAGTTAAATTCGTTTATCTATCACGGCATCCATGTAATAAGAGTAAGTATGGCCATACCAGCCAATCCCACACCATTCAAAATGCGTATATAATGGAGTCATACGGGCCCGTATCTATCACTTGGGAAATGAAGTCTGAAGGACTAATGGACAGACGAAAAATCTCATATGATATCATTGCAGGCTCGTGGAATTATACATCATCACGAAATAAACTATCCTACAGTGATAGTTGTAGGCATTGTAAACCTCAGTCAATGCGCTACATATTTCTATCTATCTGAGCTTATTCGTCTAAGCCCTGAGAGCCTGTGCCCACTCATGCAACTTGTCAATAACAACAGGCGCAAACGCCGTTAGAGTATCCTCAATAACCCTCTCAAAGTAACGGATTGCCTCTTCCTCTCCCATCTCAAGGTGAAATCTCTCCCTGACTTTCGACACAGCCTTGTCCGGCTCAAGTCGAATATCTGGGATATTGGCGTGGACCATCAGACTAAACAAGTTGAGAATGAGGTTTGATGATTTTCGTAATGCGGTGTAAGCTAAAAAGCAATACTGCTTGAACTGTCTGTAATGTTCCGACTGCACTCCGCCCATACAATCGACCATCTCTTTTGAAAGCTTCATTAGGGGGGCAAAGGGTTTAGGATCACGTCCGAGGATATATCCAAAGTCGGCATGGAAGAAATGCCCATCTGGAGCCAGTAAAAGGTTATCAAGATGCCTGTCGCCAACGCCAAGAATATAAGTAATAACACAGTACCCCGCACACGATTTAACGTATGTGTCCAAGGTATCCTGTCGAACGCCAAGCGGCTGTCTGTCGTCCGGGTTATGGTGTTTAAGGTAGGCCAAGGCCGGATTGTTCTTGAATTTGTTAACAATGCTTGATAAACTCTGCGACTGCACAAACTGAGAGGCGCCGGCCGTCGTGCTCGTCGCCAGGATTTTATAAGGTGATAGTTTTAGATCAAGGTTTTCTTTCTGGAGTAACTCGTCCATCAATGTAATGATTTGAATGACCAGTTGGTCCTGTCTTAGATCATCGCCAAGCTTGAATATGATAGGGTACTGGCTTCCCGTTGTGGTTTTGAAGGTACACTTGATTGGATTTAGTGATGACTTGAATACCGTGACTTGGTCCGGTATAACACCGATTATCTTAATGGAAGGGTCAAGGGGCATTGCCAGAGGCGGGTCAATGCTCATAAGCTCGTTCTTTGGGTCTCCGAGAAAGGCTTTTACTCGGTCTGTTTTTTTGGCGATTGACTCGCTCGACAATTTGATGTCGTTTGCAATCCTTGACAATATAGCAAGGAGTTCAGCCTGCCTTAGGAGCGTCTTCCGAGATTCGTTACCATCTGGCTGCTTGACGAGTTCCGTCATAAACTCGTACGCAACTTTGCGATATATATCTCGATTGCGGACATCCTGCTCTGGACTGTAGTCGTCGCATTCCACCATGAGATACCAGTGGAAATAGTTGCCAAGCATGAAATTTGCCGCGCCACGTTGAATCAAAAACTGTGCCAGCGGTGAATCTTGAATGTTGTCCACGCCAGAGTCAGATGACATGTACTCATACTTGAGAGCTTGTACGAGCTGAAGTAAGTAGAGAAGTAACTCGTTATCGTCAGCTTTCCGTAGCCGATTGACAGCATACGACCGGACAGTAGGATTATCGAATGACGGCCCCAGCATCCCAAGTGCGTCATCCACGTCAATTTCCGTCCAGCGACTAAGAACTTGAACGGCTTGTTTCAATTCTCCTTGATCATTCCAGTTAACAGATCTGACAAATTTGGCCAAACCTCGCTTGTCCTTGGTTAGATGATATCTAAACTTCCAAACAAGATCTGCCTCTTCCGGAGATAGAATGTGTGTTGGTGGATATGACATAATGACATTTAGCTCATCACGAACTTTTGCGTTGGGTTTTAAATCTCGGTCTAGGATACCGTGCCGATGAGAACTCCGGAAGAGTCGCCTGTGTTTCGCTTCGGCTGGGTTATCCCTCTGCCCTACTTCAGGATCATATATCATGACGAGACGAGACCCGAAGTCCGCTGAGCTCTCGCCAATAGCCTTGATTCCAGGACCAAATTGAACCTCGGGTTGCCTCTGTGCTACAATTTGCGAGGCAGACAATGGCTGCAGAGCTGAGATTGGGGGAGGCTCGTATTCGTGATCCGCAAAAACAACAGGAAAGTCGAAGCGAGGCAGTTCAACATTGAGCACGCATACATAAGGGTCCGGCGTGTCTTCGCGAGAGTGGTCTAGAGTACCATGCGCCACGTTGTTGTCACGTCCGTTCGCCATAGGATCTCGATGGCGTAATTTGGTTGATAGCTTGGCGGCATGTAATCCTTTCTTTTCAAAACCCCTGAATACCATCTGGTCAAGCCAATCTACTCGGGGTATCTCGCCCATCTCGTGTTTCTTGAATAAGCTTTCCATCCTTTCCAGCTCTTCTGTGTAGTTGGTCAACTGCGGTGCTCCCTTTCCATTGCTTCTAATGACCGCAGGTGTTGTCGTATCGTCAGTTCCATCAGCATTCTTGTATTTATGGATGTAGCACTTTTGGCGGCCCCTAACAACCTGGTTGTCATCGCCAAATAGAGCAAGAGTGGTTCCTCCATATGGAATCGCATGGAAAAGATCGGCTTTGCTTGAGTCAGGTGAAAGATCCCATATCGTGATAGCCAACCGGGAGTTGGCGGGAATCGACTTATATGATATTGGTAACCGCAACCATTCATTCCATCTAACGAGTCATATCCCCAGATTAGCCGTACTGCTCACTAGAGTCACTCAAACGTGCCTCACATACCTTATTTCTGGACGAGGTGGTTTATATGATGTCTGGATGGGTACAGTCAGGGCCTTGGAGCCAGCCCAGACTTGAACCGTGACATACAGCTCGGAGGAAGAACTGTGTAGCTAACCATCAGAACGCTATTTCCCACTGTTTTCTCTGTAATCATGGCACACCTCGTATTTGAGCCAATATGGCGGACTTGGGGCCTCTCGAGGAGTGTCGACTGCTTCGTAGGACGCTCGTCTCCATCTATACCAATTCTGAGGGAGTCGTTAGCTGATGTTACACTGCCGTTGAGACTTCCGACGATGGATGGCTTACATTCGAATGCTGACTGGGCTTTCAATATCTCGAGATGCTGCGAAAGAAAATGGATCGATGCGACCATATTCGGCCATGGTGTCTCGAACTGTTGAGAATCTAAAGGCTGGAGCAGTGACATATAGGTGATGATGTCAACAGACACAGCACATTTATAGGTAGGTTACTACCCAGGTAGCTGTGCATGCGGGATGTAGCTCACATGCGCAAAGCTAGTGGCATTGATAAGCCTTACTCCAAAACCATGTTATGAATCTAACTAAAAATTATTCTAAAATTTAATTAACACTAATGGCTTTACAGTAATATTGTTCCCAAAGCAAAAAAAAAAATTAGAAAAATAATTAAAATAAAATAAGGGTAAAAATTATATTTTGTCTTAATAGCCAAGTATTTTCATTTAATATTCATTTTTAATAAAATAATTGAATAATCCTTGACAATTACATAGCTTGTCTTTTTATTACGAGTAACATATAATAGCAAATATCAGAAGGATGGATAAATGGAGGCTAAATAAATTTCTTACAACATTTGCATGTCCACTGCTGCCTGTAGCCTAACCACAGTGGATTAATTTGTGCATTAGTAGCAATTGACCGGGATGTCACTGAAATGGATGGTTCCTTGACGGGTAAATATGGGGCGCACGCGTGCAATCAACGAGCTTGGTTATACAAAAGATTTGCCTAAAAGGTCAAGCTCCCCAGATCACCAACTCATCTCAGCAAGCGTGTTTTGTTTTGATGCTGGTTACCGTTCCTTCAAATACTCGAGTCTAAGAGCCATCAACATGTTACAGGCTGGATGACCCTTGCCAAGGCCGCACGAGTTGAACGCAGTAAATGTGTCGGAAAATCGCGTCATACTAGACACCATTGCCATCTATCCTTCATAAGGCATCTCAATGGCATCACTCGTGTTCCAACTCCCAGATGAGACGATTCTGGCCCCTCTACTTCGCCAATTTCCTGGAAGAGAAGGCCAAATACGCTCACTGGCCTCTTTACTTCATGTATGCCCCATCCCAGCTCCTGCAACAAAGCAGCAACAAAGCAAACCTATAGCTAACACTCCATGACCAACCAGACAGATGCCGCACCCTGTCGGAACCTTGTGATTCACGGCTCAGAAGCAACAGGGAAATCCAGCGTCACGAAGCAATTAGTCGAACAACTGTCACATAACAACGAAGCATCGACTAACCAGTCCCCTGCCCTCATTCACGCAACGGTCAACGTAGCTCGATGCATATCTGCACGTCATTTCTTCGAGAGCATCATCGCTGCAGTAACCAATGCAGTAAGAGCATGGAACGGGAATCGAGATGGCGAAGCTGAATCACAACGATGTGAGACGCTAGCTCAGCTTGCGGCATCCCTGGGTGCCATATTCAATGAGCCTCAGCTGAGGGATGGATTGACGCATTTCATTTTGGTATTAGATGGAATGGACAAGCAAAGGGACCCCCCACCAACCCTGATGCCAGCATTGGCGAGATTATGCGAAACCGTGAGTCAACCAGGCTTTGCGATGTTAGAAGAAACCGACAAGAGAGTATATGCTAACAAAAAGCTTGTAGATTCCGTGCCTCACATGCATTTTCATCGTTACGACTCCGCCAGCTGGGTTTCTTCGAGCTTGTCCAACGTCATATCTTTACTTCCCGCCGTATACCAAATCTGAGTTGATACAGATCCTATCACTGGAGCCTCCATCTCCTATCTCCAGGGCGACTTCAACCGCAGAGAAGGAGATACATGAAGAAACAGAAGTAGCAAATCTGTGGGCCAAATTTTGCGCCGCTGTTCATGATTCTCTGACTCAATCTGCCGGACGGTCGTTACCTTCTTTCAGGAACAGCTGTTACACTCTTTGGCCCCTTTTTGTAGCTCCCATTTTCGCCGGCACATACACCCCTCAACAATTCTCAAAACTTCTCATCGCGGCGAGACCTTTCTTCCAAGATGAGGCTTTTCTAAATCCCAAGATTGTGTCGTCTCAGACTACAGGATCCGGCATGAGCATTGATAAAAGTCGGCAACCTGCAACAAGGGGCTTTACCTTTAAGTCGTCGCCATCAACTACTCTCACTTCACAACCCCCAGCAGGGTTAACCGCCTTGCTACCGACTACCGCAAGAGTGCTTTTGCTCTCAGCATATCTTGCTTCTCACAATGCTGTCCGACACGACATCAGCCTCTTCTCTACTTCTTTTAATGGTCGCAAGCGTCGACGTCCCGGTCCCAACGCTGCTCGAGCAAATAATCGGAATAAGCAGCGTAAAATATCCCGTAAATTACTTGGAGCGCATGCATTTGTTTTAGAGCGGCTGTTGGCAATCTTTGAAGCTGTAAGAACAGAATGGGTCGACTCAGCAGCCGTCTTGCCAGGCCCAGATGGCGACATTGGTATGGCTCTAGCCACCTTAGCCAGCCTGAGGCTTCTTATACGAATTGGGACAGGGGACATCATGGATAGATCCGGTAAGTGGAGGATCAATGTCGGATGGGAAGTCATGAGAGGCATAGGGAGAGGTATTGGTATAAATATTGAAGAGTGGCTCGTGGAGTAAGGAGGAATGTATGCCAGCACCTATCTTTGTCGGTTTTCACCTTTTGCAAGCTTGGTCATTTCCTATACGGCAAGAGTATGGATGCAAGCCATACCTCAGCAAGACGGGGTATAGAATCTACCTACTACAGGTTGATTGATTTCTTCCCCGATTCGAAATAACTATACTCTAATTCTCGGTAGCTAGTCGTAACTCATCCTCAAGTCGACAAAGGTAAAATTCTCTGGCAGCGGGCGGCAGCGACTGCAAGCTTTTCGCAATCCGGGCAATAGCTTGCCTTCCTTTCTCATATGCCTCAAGATCCTTGTTACCATAAACATCTCGACCAGGAGAGTAATGATCTTTCTGTCCCGGGTCACGGAAGAAAACGTTGACTGCAGTGCTCATGTCGGTTATCGGAGCAGCTGTGTGCAGCCAGAGAGCCGGTAATAATAAAATATCACCCGGATGGATTACAGCTTCTTGGGGGTGTGTCGCCCGGAGCGAAGATGCAGAAGTTTCCAACGCTTGAAAAACGTTCACGCTTGAGCTGGAAGCACCAGGCGCGAAAGACAGGTGCTTCACGTCACTGGGAGGAAACAAAATCATTCTCCTCACCCCGGCCACCTGCGCATAGACATTTGCCATGACCTGTACGAGATACCCTGTTAGTCCAAAGGCATGTGATAGCCAGTCAACAAAGTACAGATGAACTCACATCGTAGTGAAGCCACATATTCGCCCGCCCTGATAATCTCAAGACAGAGCTGAACAAGTGATCTTTGATATACACCATTTCCCGTGGCAGGGCGAAATCTCCTGCCAATTTTGGGAAATCCTCTTCCAGTTTGGCTGGTAGTTCAGACGGCTTATCCCGAGACAAAGCTCGTAGATAAACCCGGGCTCCGGATTGCAGCTTGCTCATGATGTTCCCAAACGAGTCTGTCACATATGAAAAGTTCTTGCTGTTGAAGTCCAACACTCCCGTGTCTTCATGAGACTCGTGTATCACAAACTAATATAGTTAGTTTAACTACTCGTTTCCAGACCATGGGTTCGAAGTATTTGCCAACTTACCTTCTCATTTGCGCCAATCTGACTTACAAGGAAGTCAGGGGTCCATTTATGTTGACACTCGCCAATGGAACAACTCTTGAAAATGACTGGTTTCCCTTGGTCAAGAATTTTTTGGAACTGTTCGGCTGATTCGAGCTGTACTCTTGGCACCGGCGTTAGAGACGCCCCCTGACCTTGATTGTCCGAGTGATTAACACCACCTGGACTTGCAATAGCGGAAGTTGACGAAAACTTTCGGCATCCAATAAGGTCGACAGGAGAATTAGACAGGCTGTATAGTCGTGAAGTTGGATCAGTAGTCTTCAAAATATGGTCAGGCAACCAGATTTTGTAAATACTCGTCTCCCAAAACGTGCCCATTGAGAAGCAAGTCGCTCCCCCACCAAGCACCAGAAGAGAAGAGCCATCTTGTACAATTGAAGAGCCAATCATGAACGGCATGGGCTCATCATTTTGGGGAGTGGAAAAACTTTCAACATCAAACCCTTCTGCAGAAGTGGTAATGACGGTGATAGTTTGGCCATGTAGCCATGGATCCGCTCCCATACCACCGCATATAATTACAGACGACCCTAAATGCACAGTTTGAGCACCAAAGGAAGAAATGAGCCGACTATTGCAGCTGTTGCTTGTGATGGGGGAAAAGGAAATGCTCGGCTAGCAAATACGTCAGTTAAAAGAAGGAGAAGAAGTAATTGATCTTTGGATAAAAGGCAGCTCCCAATCTGGGATGCTAATGCAAATGGTGGTGGAACACACCTCTGTATTGTAGACGTTCAATTCCCACTTATACTGCTTCGTAGCAATACGTCCCTTTTTGGAGATTCCTCCAGCTAACATGCCACTAAATACTCCCGGGGTGCTTGCCGTGGAGATGGAATTGCAAACGATTGAGCCAAAGCAGGAATCGGGCGCAGGTCCCAAGACGGAACAGCGTTGCCAACAAGCTCTTTGTGGGTTGAAAAGGAAAAACTCGTCTGAGAGCTGCGATGAGCTTTTCTTGCCACCAAAGATCAGTAGAAGAGATGAACCCCCTAGCCGAAGAGCAGAATGCCGAAATAGGGGAACGGGCAATGGCGGCATCGTACGCCAACGCGGATCAGTGCCCCTTTCAAAGAGCCAGCAGTCCGATAGGGCACAGGAGGGCGACGTACGACCACCAACCAGCATAACTCCATATTCCCCCAGGTCTGTCAGCGTGAAGCACATGCGAGCAGGCGGTCCCGAAGGGGGTAGCTGCGGTGGTGTCCCATGCTGCCCATCAAGTGAGAAGATATCATAAGTAGATTCTCTACTGTTAAGACTCATCCCTAGCAAATTAAGAGCATATCGCTGTCCAAGTCCATTACTTAGAATCATGCTATTCCCAAAACGTCGTCTGGTAGTTTTCTTTGTGGATTCCCCGACTATTTCGACGCTCAAGCCTGCGAACGTCTTCGCACTCTCGCCGGCGACCAAGGTAGACGTTTTAGGCAATGAGTCTTGACTACAGTCGGTGGATGCATGAAGAATGGAGTAATGGCGGGCAAATAGAATAAACTCTTCCCACTCGTCAAAGGGTTCGATGTCGTCAAGGGCAATTCGTTCTGAGTCACTCACAAACTCCTCACTTGACCATGCTTGCCATAGATCACTTATCTCTACACGAGGCCACCCGCGGTCCTGGAATCGACTGGCTTGGCTCTCAACCGTTGGATACTGCTCAACAGAACGCAAAGGAGTACCCAGCTTGACAAAGTGACCAAGCATCTGCTGGGCAAAAGGATGCCTTTTTCCATAAGGTAGAATCTGTTCCAGGAGGCAGAAGTTATTTTCTAATTATTGATCAGCTTTAGGTACTCGTCTCTCATGATAAGTCGAGTCATTATCGTGAAATTGGAGTGCTTGAACAAACCTCGACCAACAGTGCTTCCCCACTGGATTAGAGAGTCGGCAGATTGAGTGTCCATATAAGTAATTGACACTTCTGCCACGAACAGGATAGCACACTCGGGAAGGTTGATAATTGATTCCAAAGTCATTCGCAACCTATCAAGCTGTCGAAGGTCGCAGCCAAGCTGGCAATATTTGTTGCTGCGCAGCAGTAGGTCGTCTTTGTCTTCATCACCGAGGGCGAAGTCATTCCCAAGAAGGTTTCGCAGCTCTCGAGTTTGTAAAACTATGGCCCGTTTCTTCCTCATGAGGTCAGGATAATCCACATCGATGAAGAGGACATCGCTGCCTAAATTCTCATAACGAGCATGGCATTGCCATGGCAAGACATCACTTGAGTTTGTTAGCTGTTGCATGCAGACAAATCATATACATGTACATTGTGCAAAATACGTACCTGCCACAACCAAGATTGATGATGACCTTCTTCCCTGCTGTCTCTTTAGTGAGAAACCTATGAACTATGGTATCAATCGCCCGGAGACGCAGCCAATAGCCTCTATTGATTAGGGGGGCTCTCCTTTGAAACTTCGGAACAAAGTAGCGGAAGAAAGGAGTTTCTTTTGAGTGATACAGGCGCTCAACACTGCGTTTCGAAGTAATGCTGCTGGTGTTTGTCTGCTATGTGGTTAGTATCAATCTCATCAACGCCTGGCGAAAGTCAAAAATGAAGTACTGCAATCAAGAAATAATATTTTGTCAAGCCCTATCATTCATATGTACACATACCCCCATAACCAAATCGTCCAAGGTCTGCGACCCAGGAGATCCTTCTTGCTTGGCCATCATGACTATACGTGAACATGAAACATGAGCTTTAGGCCACCCTGAGTGAGAAGAATAGCTACGAGGTATGTAGGGAACAACGCCACTGTTTCTTTTTTTTTTCTTGGTTTTTTTTCCCGGTACTGTGTAGCAATCTTCCAACACTAGTGGGGAAGAAAATATGAAAGCCCGTAGTATTACTTTAGTAGTAGCTTGAAAAAACGGGCTATCTCTGCTAGTGCAATTTGCTGACTGGTTGAAGCATTGATCAAGTTGAAGAGCGACTGCGAGTCAACTAAGTGCTTTGCAATAGTGGAATCTGGTTGGCAAAACGTTCGGACACGCATATTACGAGCATTCATCTTCATCTCATTGAGCAGAAGAGCAATCTCGGTAGTGTTGCCTTGTCGGCGACCATGGAAGCTAAAATCATTGATGTGAAGACTGACAAGCTCCAGCTGTGTCTCTAAATCATATCTGAAGCCGATTACTTTGTGATGGCCTTTTTGATGCCATTCATCCGATACCTTTTTTAGATTGTCCGGGGAGAGATGGCCCTTGTCCAGCTCTTCACTGACGTATATATTTAGAGCAGTTGTAAGGTTGAATTCGAGCTCACAGTATAACAGGCTTTGTTCTCTAGGATCCAGTGAAACCGTGGCATGTGTACCCACTGAATCCCTTGCAACTGGCTGGGTTCGTCGGGTTTGATGCAGCTCAGACTAGCCACCATCAGCCAAGTTCGTGCTTCGGCGCCGTCCAATGAAGTTAGCCACTTACCACATCCTTGGCAATCTTTCTGATGCCATCTAAGATCCGTGTCTTCTTTTGGGGCGGTTGCTTATTACTATCGTAAAGGGCCTGCTCTGTGGACTCAAGCCACCCATGCTGCCCAATCATAGTTTTCTCACCCTTTTTGTCTGTTGGAAAGTCATGGCCCCGAAAATATAGCGCAAGGGGAGAAAATAGATCGGTTCCAATGCCTTTGAGCGACATAGTAAGGAGGGAGTAATAGTTGATATTGCTTTCCTATGACCTAGATTATTATGGTTGTTATATTGCTTAGCGCTTGTAACCTTGATAAAATAGGTTGCTAAAGTATAGTAAGGGTAAGGCTATATAATTAATTAATAGTAATTTATTATTTATTAATTACGTTAGGTTTCCTTAGTTAATATAGTAAAAATTAATTAACTTTAAAGCTTTAAGTAAAATAATAATAATAATAATAATAATAATAATAATAATAATAATAATAATAATAATAATAATAATAATAATAATAATAATAATAATAAT
>JBBLXW010000051.1:0-155906 GCA_037893235.1 Trichoderma afroharzianum | reverse complement strand
CGGCATACCACAAGAATTTCCAGCAGTCAGACCAAGTCAAGATCATCCACCGATTCATGCCGCCGGAGGTCGGGGAGTTGTTGGTGTGGTATGTATGGTTGGTTTTGCCGTTTTGGCAGAACGTGCAGGGCATGATCAAGAGGTCGACATTCCGCAGCGCATACGTTTGGGCCGATGAGATCACATCACGTAGTGCGATTGACCGGGCAGTTGACAGAGACATGGGAGCGAGCGGCGAAGACGATGTGCAAGACCAAGACCCAGAGCGACCGATGGAGCCAACAATGGGGTCGTTCCGCGAGACGAAGTGGTCATCCGACCGGGTACGACGCATCATCCAGCGGCACAGCGAGCGATTGTTGGGCCGCAAGTTGAGCACGAGCAGTTGGCGACAGATTGCGATTGCCATATCCAATAGATATTTGGGCACGCAGCATGACCCGTCGTACGGCGGAGAGAACGGAGAAGACGAAGATGGCATCGATGACGTGAGCGACGCCCGGGATTTGCAGGCGGGGCACACATCGCACGTGGCGGGCATGATATACGCACGAGAGATGCAGCAAGGGTTGGGCGGCACGGCGTTGATGCGAGAGAAGTTCCGCGAGATCAGCCGGGAGTGGCACCAATTTTTCGATTTCGGGCAGGAAGGCGCCGGCCGGGACGGCGTACGGGGTGGGGCCACGGCCGCGGCGCATCAACGAAGGCAGCGGAACAAGTTTGAGAGCAGCCGGCAGAATGTGCAGTTGCGGAGGTTGGAGGCATTGCGGCAGGTCGACATATCAGCGATGTTGAGGTGCATCAAGGGGAAGGCGGCCACGTTCCGGCCAGGGCAGAGGAAAGCCATCAGCGCGATCGTGCGAGGAGAGAGCCCAGTGGTGCAGATCACACCGACGGGCGGCGGCAAAAGCATGTCGTTCATGTTGCCGGCGTATTGTTCGCAGCAGGGCCGGACGATCGTGATCGTGCCGTTAGTTGCATTGCAGGAAGACATGCACAGCGAGTGCATCAAGCACGGCATCGAGGCCAGCATATGGGACAGCAAGACAGGCGTGCACCAGGGCAGCCGGGTCATATTAGTGGTTTCCGAATCAGTGTTTACGGCAGCATTCCAGCATTTCATCCAGCGGTTACAGAACCAATTTACCATCGACCGGGTAGTGGTTAATAAGTACCACACAATGTTGGACGGGACCGACACATTCCGGCCAAAATTACGCGAGATTAAGCAAGAGATCGCATTATAGGGTGTACAGCGGGTATTTTTGACAGCCACATTGCGGCCGTCGGAGGAAAGGGAGTTTTTTACACAGGCGCACATCAACACAGGCAGCGTAGTCATATTCCAGGGCCAGACAACACGGCGCAACATCCAATACAGGGTAGTATTCGTAGAGGGCAAGTAGACCAAAGGCGGCGACCAGCACGAGGCACAAGAAGAGGCAGAAGACAAGAAGGCAATAGAGATAGCACAACGTTAAGTAGAAGAGAACAAAGAAGGGCGTGTAATCATTTACGCCAGCACCATTCCACGGACGCAAAAGTTAGCCGAAGCATTAGGCGTTAATGCATATTACAACAAGGTGGGAACGCAAGAGGAGAAGCGGCGGCGGATGCAGTCGTAGATGACGGCGACAAAGACAACGACAGCCAAGCGAGTAATCGTGGCGACCAACGCATTAGGTTTAGGGATCAACGTACCAGACGTAGGGTTAGTAATACACGCAGGTTTACCATACCAGGTCCGGCCGTTTATGCAGGAAAGTAGGCGGTTGGGCCGGGATGGCAGAAAGGGCACATCAATTATAGTTTGCAAGGCAATAAAGGGGCAGCGAGGATTTACGCAAAAAGGAGGCCAAAGCAATCGAGATAAAGAGATAATCGAGTATGTACGGGGGATACGGTGCAAACGATTTGTGTTGGACAAGGCGATGGACGGGCGCATACGAGAAGGTGGGTGCCAGGGCGACGAAGAGAGGTGCGACGTATGCATCCAAGGCGGCCGGGTAGAGGAGGAAAGCAGCATTACGGCATTACGGCACATTGTCAGTACGGAAGACCCAGCAGGCGAGGCGGTAGACGAGGAAGGCAGCGTGGCAGACGGGGATCGAGAGCACAAAAGGCGGCGAATAGGGGAAAACGGAGCAGCAATTGCGGTTCGAGTTGAGTGTGTATCATCATTGGGAGCACCGTCACCCGGCGCCGAGATTTGGACGTTTGGAAGCGACGAAGGAAAGGCAGCAGATGGGCAGGTTACGGGGAGAAAGGAAGAGGAAGAGGCTGATGTTTAAGTGACAAGCATGGAGATATATATGCAGGAACGAGAGCATAAGTTTGTAATTTAGAAGGAAAGCGAGAGGATCCGAGATAATACGTTATTAACAGAGATATTTAAGGAGCAGTTGGCTAGTTAAAGTAAGGGTTACGTATATTACCGAATAAGCAGCGGCAAATATAAGTATAAAGGCATATACCTATTAGAGGTATAGGGCGAGGGTATATTAAGGGAGATAAAGGGATACATAAAGCAAGTGTAAGGATAAATAGGTAAAAATAGATTATTTACTATATTTTATAGATATTAGGGTTACGGTTTACTATATTAATTTTACAATTAGTAGTAAGAAATAGATAAAAATAGCAGAGGGTTTTAACTAGTGGTAGGAGAGAAATGTTAGTATTTAGATATAATAGCAGGGGTAATAGGGGTAGGTTTATTAAGGGTAAGGGATATAATAAAATGTATTTTCCGGTAGTTAGGGAAAATAAATAAGGGAAAAGGGATTAGGGTAGATAAAATATTATAAATTAGTAAGCATAAATGTAAAAATTAAGGAGGGATAAAGATAAATAAAATATATATAAGGATAAGTATATTAATAGATTAGTTTAATAATAATAGTTAAATATAAGTTATTATTATAAATAATTAAGGAGATTAAGGTTAATAATAAAGTATATAGTTAAAGGAGCAGTATAAGTATATAATTAAGGGGAGCAGTATAAGTATATAATTAAGGGGAGTAGTATAAGTATATAATTAAGGGGAGTAGTATAAGTATATAATTAAGGGGAGTTAATAAGCTAGTTAGCCTGTCTATTAATCTATTAGTTATTCAACTACAATAATACGCTAATTACTAATAAACTGCTAATATACATAAACTATATAAAGTTAAATAACGCAACTGTAATGTCCCGACCTAATACTCCAGTAGTATAGGGTAAGTTCCTAAGGTAATAAGCCAAGGTTAATTAGTTTATATTAGTAAAGAGGATAGGAAGTAATTTTAAATAGATGTAATTATAAAGTAAATAAAATATAATAAAAATTTAATTTATATTTTAATCTTAATATTTTATTAACGACTATTTATCTAAGTTATTTAAAAAGTATAAAGAATTAAATTTTATATATTTAGTTGTTTTTAATAATTTACCTAACAAAGTTTTATTATATTTAGTAAACCTATAACCTTAGTGTTAAAGCTTACGTACTATAATATATATATTTTAGTAAGCTTATAAAGTTTAATTATAATTAATTATTTTTCCTCTATAGTTTTTCTAAAAAATATATACTTTAGGTTAAGTTATAATATAATACTTTCTTTTTATTAATTTTATCCTTAAGGCTATATATATAAGTTAGGTTATTCCTTTTTTATCCCTTAGGTAATTCCTTTTTTATTTATAAAATACCTTATAGTATTACTAAATAATAATAATTACTTATTAAAAGTAAGTTAATAAAAAATCAAAAAGCAGTAGTATTATTAATTAAAACTATTAGTATTATTATTATACTTTATTTTTTTTATAAAGTAAAAAGTTTACTTTATAAAATAGCAAAGGGGTATAATTAATATAAGAAGTATATATATTATAGTTATTTTTATAATAAAAACGGGATTTCTTTAGCAATAGGTAAGTATATTTTACCTAGTGTTATAACCTGGCTCTTATAGTTACGACAATAGGCCTATAGGGTAGTCGGCCTTAGATAAAAGATAGACTAATTAACTAATTAAGAATAGATTATTAAATTATTAAATAATCCAGAGACTTATAAGCGGATTACTAAAATATTAAAATAATCTATAATAAGATTATTAATATTTATTAATAATTTAGCTTAATTAACTAAGTATATAAATTTACTTTATATTACTTATTAAAAATACTTAAATAGTTAGTTATTATTACTTAATAATAACTAGATTAAATATTTAAATACTTTATTTTATAATTAGTAATAAAATTACTTATTTATTAACTTAATTATTTTACTAATATAAATTATAAAATTACTTTAAGGTTTATCCTTTAGAAATAACTAATTTATAATACCTATAGGAACCTGGTTTATTATATAATAATAACTTTTATTTAAATAATTACCTTAGACCTATAGGTAATAAAATATTAAAAATTTAATAATTTATAAGTTTTAGAGTTTTAAATAATAATATTAATTATAAAAGTAAAGCTTAAAGTAGTTATAATAGTAATATTAAAATATAAAATAATTTTAAAGATATTTTTAAAAATATTAAAATAATTCCTTAACTATTAGTTAATATATAAAAAGCTAAATAATACTTTTTAGTACTTAAAGCCTTTATAAAGTAATTATAATAAATAATTACTACTTAAAAAGCTACTATTATAACTTTTTAAGGATAACCAGTAGTAAACCCTATAGTAAACTTAGCCCCTGTAGTATAATAATAAAAACCTAAAGAAATTATTAAACTACTACTATTTAATAAATTTAAAAAAAATCTTAAGTAAATTTAGAAATTCTTTATAAATATAAGAAACTACTTTAGTTATTTTCTAATTATTATAGCTAATAATATTATAAAAATCTAAACTATAAAAACTTACTTAGCTAAAACTACTAAAAACTAATTTAAATTATATTTTAGGGATTTTAAATAAAAAAAAACTCCTAAAAAACTATATATAATTACTTTATTTATAAACTATACTATATTTAAATAATAGTTTAAAAAACTATATAAAAAAACTAATAAATTTAAAAAAGCTAAAAATATACTTTTTTAAATTAAATAAAAAGGACCTTATGTAAAGTATATTATTACTTTTATATACCTAGCTGCTAAGATTAACTTTAATAATAAAGTATAATAAATACTTTATTACTAAAGACTTAATTTAAATATTAAAAATAAGCTTTTTAAAGATAAGAAACTTAATATATTTAATAAACTTACTAAAAAAGCTACTTATATTAATAAATAATAATTCTAATAACATTAGGAATATAAGTAAGAAGTAAACCTTTAAAAAATAATCCTAAAATACTTTTACTTAGGAAATAATATTAACTAAGGAAAAAAAAAGAACTTTATAATTTATAATAATAGAAAACTAAGGCCTATAAACCTTAGTATTATTAAAGTATAATATAAGTATTGCGACCTAGCTCTTAAGGTTGTAATAATAAGCCAACAGGTTGGCTAGAACTAGATTAACTTTAATCCTTCAACCAATTAGTAAAAGATTAAGATATAACTTTTTAATTTAACTTAGGATTAATTTATAAACTATTAATTTAAGAATAGATTGATATATAAACTATTGATTTAACTTAAGTTAACTAGGTATATAAGTTTACTTTATATTACTTATTAAAATACTTAGATAATTAGTTATTATTAATATAATAGTATTTAAATTAAATACTTAGATACTATAATGTCCTGACCTAATACTTAAATAGTATAAGGTAAGTTCCTAAGGTAATAAGCTAAGGTTAATTAGTTTATATTAGTAAAAAAAATAAAAAGTAATTTTAAGTAGCTGTAATTATAAAGTAAGTAAAATATAATAAAAATTTAATTTATATTTAATTTTAATATTTTATTAATAATTATTTATTTAAGTTATTTAAAAAGTATAAAAAATTAAATCTTATATATTTAATTATTTTTAATAGCTTACTTAATAAAGTTTTATTATATTTAATAAACCTATAACCTTAGTATTAAAGACTTATATACTATAATATATATATTTTAGTAAGCTTATAAAGTCTAGTTATAATTGGTTATTTTCCTCCGTGGTTTTCCTAAAGGGTATATACTTTAGATTAGGTTGTAATAGATACTTCTCTTTATAAGTTAGTAATAAAATTACTTATTTATTAACTTAATTACTTTGCTAATATAAACTATAGAACTACTTTAAGGTTTATTTTTTAAAAATAGCTAACCTATAGTATTTATAGGAATCTAGTTTATTATATAATAATAACTTTTATTTAGATAATTACCTTAGACCTATAGGTAATAAAATATTAAAAACTTAATAGTTTATAAACTTTAGAGTTTTAAATAATAATATTAATTATAAGAGTAAAGCTTAAAGTAATTATAATAGTAATATTAAAATTTAAAATAATTTTAAAAATATTACTAAAGATATTATAATAGCTCCTTAACTATTAGTTAATATATAGGAAATTAAATAATATTTTTTAGTACTTAAAGAACTTATAGAATAAATATATTAAATAATTAATACTTAAGTAGTTATTATTATAACTTTTTAAAGATAAGTATTAGTAGTAAACCCTGTAGTAAACTTAGCCCCTATAATATAATAATAGGAGCTTAGAGAAATTATTAAGCTACTACTGCTTAATAAATTTAAAAAAATCTTAAGTAGATTTAGAAGTTTTTTATAAATATAAGGAACTACTTTAGTTACTTTTTAACTATTATAGTTAATAATATTATAAAAATCTAAATAGTAGGAACTTACTTAACTAAAACTACTAAAGACTAATTTAAATTATATCTTAGAGATTTTAAGTAAAAAAAGACTTTAAAAAAGCTATATATAGTTATTTTATTTATAAGCTATATTATATTTAAATAATAGCTTAAAAAACTATATAAAAAAATTAATAAGTTTAAAAAAGCTAAAGATATACTTTTTTAAATTAAATAAAAGGGACTTTATATAAAGTATATTATTACTTTTATATACTTAGCTACTAAGACTAACTTTAATAATAAAATATAATAAATACTTTATTACTAAAGACTTAATTTAGATATTAAAGATAAACTTTTTAAAAATAAAAAACTTAATATATTTAATAAACTTACTAAAAAAGCTACTTATATTAATAAATAATAATTTTAATAATATTAGGAATATAAGTAAAAAGAAAATTCTTAGAAAATAATCTTAAAGTACTTTTACTTTAGTAATAATACTAACTAAGGAAAGAAAAAAAACTTTATAATATATAATAATAAAAAACTAAGACTTATAAACCTTAGTATTATTAAGGTATAATATAAGAATATTAAATATTATAATTATAAAAAAAAAATATATATAAAAAAATATTACTAAGCTTTAAAAAAAAATAATAATAAGAAATTTATACTTATTTTAAAACCTAAAGAAAACTAAGTAATTAATATTATATAACCCTTAGTAAACTATAATATATTATACTTTTTAATATATTATAATAATAAATATTAAATATACTTTAGTAATAAATAAAAATTAAGTTAGTTTCCTAAAAGACCTAAGATATAAACCTTAAATATACTTAAGGAAACTACTTAAGAGGATACTTTAAAACCCCTATATAACTTTAATAAAAAAAAGAAAATATTTTATAAATAAAAATAAAAAAAACTTATATAATAAAAATATAGTATTATATAGTAAGATTATAATATAAGATATACTAACCTTAATATTAGTAAATTATACTTAAATTGTAAATTATAAAAACCCCAGGGATTTAAATATCCTTATAAATAGGAATTTTTAAATAAAGAGGATAATAAAAGTAAAAATAAAATTATTTATAACTATAATAGTTTTCTAAATATTATATTATTAGTAAACCTTATATTAAAAAAGCTTATTAAGTAATAGGGAAAAATCTTAAAAATTAACTTAACTAATACTTATAATAAGACTTTAATATTAAAAGAAAAGTTTTAATAATATTTTAATATTTAATACCTTAAACTTAAGGTAATAAAATTAGTACTATATTATATTAATAATATTTTACTTATAGACTAATATAATAAAGTTAATATTACTAACTATAAGTTATTTTTATATAAATAATATACCTTATATAAATTTACTAAATAATATAAAGATTATAAAACTATTAACTATATATAAAATAAATTTATACTTTATAATTAAAATAATTATATAAGATATTAATACTAGTATTATATATTTATATATATTATAAAAAACCTAGCTAAATAAAGTTTTAACTTTAAGAAATATATAAGTGGATATAGTTATAATATTAAGGTATAAAAAATTAACTAAAATAACCTTTAGAAGTATTATAAACTTATTAATAAGTATATTCTAAAGCTAGAATATACTTAGTATAAATAATATAATATTTAAGTTTATAAACTAAGTTAAATTACCTTAGAATTAAATAATATTAAAAGTAACTTTTATAATAAAAAAATAAATAATAATATTCCTTATAATAATAATAATTATTATAATAATATTAATAATATAACCTACTATAACTTAAATACTATAATAGAAAAAAAAAAGCTATGGAAATTTTTAATAAATAAATAGTTAAATAATAAACTAATTATAGTTTATATAGATTTTAGAGCTATAATAAACTATATTATACTTTAACTAGTTAACTACCTATAGTTAAATTATTATAAAAAGGAAAAGTTATATACTTTTATAAGTATTAAAAAATAATAATTTATATATAATAATAAAATTATTAATTATAAAATTAATTATTTTATAATTTAGTTTAGTAAAATTAAAAATATATTTAAATTTAATATTATAAATATTATGAAATATAATATACTTTTAAAATATAATTAACTTAAGTTATATAACCCTAACGTTAACTAAGTTAAAGGCTAAGTAAAATAGTAAACTTACCCTAAATTAATTAACTTTAAAAATATACTATAACTAAATTAAGAGGATTAATAAAATACCTTAATATCCTTAATAATAGAATTAGTAATCCTTATATTATATAAAGAAATAAAAAAATATATAGAAAATAAAAAAATTATAAAATAAGTATAATTTATAAAACTAAAAAAGCTCCTAAAAGTAATTAAATATATTAAAAAACTAAAGAAGAAATAACTTAGATTTCTTAACTTAATTATTTAAAAAGTTAAAGAACTTATTATAATTTAATCTAAAGTATATACCCTTTAGGAAAACTATAAAGGAAAATAGTTAATTATAACTAGACTTTATAAATTTATTAAAATATATATACTATAGTATATAAGTCTTTAATACTAAAGTTATAAGTTTATTAAGTATAATAAAACTTTATTAAGTAAGCTATTAAAAATAACTAAATATATAAAATTTAATTCTTTATATTTTTTAAATAATTTAAATAAATAATTATTAATAAAGTATTAAAATTAAATATAAATTAAATTTTTATTATATTTTACTTACTTTATAATTATAACTATTTAAAGTTACTTTTTATTTTTTTTATTAATATAAACTAATTAACTTTAGCTTATTACTTTAAAAACTTACCTTATACTATTTAAGTATTAAGTTAAAATATTATATATTAATAACTTTTATTTAAAAAAATACTAAATAATCTTTAAGTAATATAAATTACTATACCTAAATTTAACTTAATTACTAATACTTTAACTATTAAACTTAATATATTTATAATTAATAAAAATAAAAATATTATTATAAAAAATATACTTTGTAATAAACTAGGTTCCTATAGGTACTATAGGTTAGCTATTTCCAAGGGATAAACCTTAAAGTGGTTTTATAGTTTATGTTAATAAAACAATTAGGTTAGTAAATAGGTAATTTATTATTAACTATAGAATAAAGTATTTAAGTATTTAATCTAAATGTTATTATATTAATAATAATTAATTATTTAAGTATTTTAATAAGTAATATAAAGTGAACTTATATACTTAGTTAGCCTAAGTTAAATTAATAGTTTATATATTAATTTATTCTTAGATTAATAGCTTATAAGTTAATCCTAAGTTAAATTAAGAAGTTATATTTTAATCTTTCCTTAATTAGTTAAAGGATTAAAGTTAATCTGGTTTTAGCTAATCTATTGGCCTATTGTTATAACCTTAAGTATTAGGTTATAATATAATATCCCCCCTCCTGCTAATTTTATCCTTAAGACCTTACTGTAATTAGTATAAGTAGCTGCTCCCCCTTTATTTTTTATTAATATCTTATTTTTTTTATATTTAATATTTCTTATTAATTATTATATTAGGTATTTACAAAAAGTTTTATTTTAAAATAAAGCGTTATAATATTCTTTTAGAAATTATTTTATTTTATTTTATTAAAATAAAGAATTATATATATTATTTTAATAAAAAAAAGTAAAGCTTTTTAAAATATTAAATATTTAAAGAGGATTTAACTTACTATACTAAGTATATAAAGGATAATAAATCCCTTTATAATATATATTTATTATTATTAGCTTAATTTTAAAAGATTACTTTATTTTATATATAATATAAAAATATTTTTAAAAAGGTTAAGGAAGAGCGTAAGGTTATAAATATAAAGATTAAGTATTTTTATAAATAAAAGCGTTTTTAGTTAGAAAAAATAATTTATGTAGTTACGTAGGGTATTAATAATTTAAATAAGTTAGATAAGGTTAAGCGTAAAAAAGCAGAGGTTATTTGCTAAGCTACTATAATATAGTTAGCAGAGGGTTTTTCTAAGGCTGTTTTTATTTCTTTAGGGTTAGGGAATTATTTAAAGTTATTAATAACGGATCCTAAGCTAACTTAAGCCTTAGGTTTTAATAAAGTTTTTCTATTAGTGCTATTAAGTTTTTAAGATATTTAATAGGTTTTTATATTTTTTCTTTTTTTTTTCTTTTTTTATTATACTTTATAATATTATTTATTATCTTTTTTTATTTTTATTACGTTAATGTTTTTTACTTTATATTCTTTTTTTTCCCCTTTAATAATAATTTTATCTTAAATAAATTTTTTAGTTTTTTTATTAATTTATACTTTTTTTAATAAAGAAATATAAAAAATTAGGTATATATACTTTCTTTGTTTTTTCTATTGTTTTAGAAGTTTAAGTTTATAGTTTACGTTTTTGATTTTTTTTAAAATTTTATAAAGTTTAAGTTTTTTAAAGTTAAGTTTATTACTTAACCTATTTATTTTAATATTTACTTATTTATTTTTTTACGTATATTAGTATAGCTAGACTATATCCCCTTTTTATAAGGTTAGTTCTTTAAGCCTATATTTATCTATGTATTTGATTATTTTTTATTAAATAAATTTAAGTTATTATTATAGTTTATTATATAATTTAATTATATCTTCTACCTTAATTATAGCTTTTTTAATATTTTCCCCTTATTTTAGCAGTTAGTAGGCTTTAGGTTTAAATCTATAATTTAAGAAAAACAGTAATTTCTTAGTTAACTTTAATTTTATACTATTATATATAAGTTATATAATAAGGAATAGTTTTACTTAATTATTTTATTTAAAGTTAATATAATAGCGTAAATATATTTTAATTATTTAGTTAATTTTTTTTATTTAACTATTTATTTATAGGTAATAGGTTATATTAGCTTTATAATTTATTTTTAGTTTAGCTATAAATATTTTCTAAAACTTAAATATAAATATATTTCCTTTGTTAAAGATTATATCTCCTAGTAGTTTATAATTACTTATAATATATTTTATTATTATATATACTAATCCTTTTATATTACTAGCTTTTTTAAATAATATAAAGTAAGCTATTTTTGTAAGTTTATTAATTATTATAAAAATACTATTATAAAGTACTTTTATAATTAGTTCTTTTAAAAAGGGTAGCTTAGTAATTAAGTTAAATAAGATTAAATTTTATAGTTACTGTAGTATAAGTAGTAGTTATAGTTATTTATATAGCTTATACTTAGAGCTTTTAGCTTATTTATATATTATATATTTTAATATAACTTTTTATACTTATATTTTAATATTTTTAAATTTAAAGTATTATTTAACCTATTATATAGTTTTTTAGATTTTATAGTGTTTATTAAGTTTATATATATAGACTGATTTTACTATTTTATTTTATAAGTTTTTTAGTATTTATATAAGTTTATTTAATATTAGGTATTTAGTATTTATAAAAATACCTTTAGGGTATTATTTATTTTCCTAGTTCTTAATATACTTTTTAATATTATTAATAATTAGATTATTTATTTTAATTTAGTATAAGGTATTAATTAATTAAATTACTAGGTTATTATACTAGTTCTTTTTTAGTATTTAAACCTTAACTTCTAGGATTTTTTAAAAATAGTTTAAATATTTACTAAGTATATTAACTTATTTATTATTTAATTTACTATAGTATTTAATAATAAGCTTAAATTTAGAGAGTTATTTATAATATTTAACTTATTTATAAAATAATTCTTATATTATTATAAAGTAAGTAATATTTTAGTAATTTATAAAGATTATTATTAAAAATTAACTTTTTTTATAATAGTATTTTTAATATTATTTACTAAGTACTTAGTATATAGCTAGGAATTTTTTATTATAAATAAGATATTTAAGTTTTAGTTTATGTAATTTCTTAGAAAAGTAAGTAATAGGCCTAAGTTTTTTTTTCTTTATATTGTTAAGTTAGCTAAGTACTTTATTAATTATATAATCTAAGGTATTGGTTTTAATTATAATAGGCTTATTTAGGTTAAATATTATAAGTATTAGTATATTTATAAAAGCTTATTTAAGGTAGTTAAAGGCTTTTTAAGTATTTTATATTAGTTTAAATTTAATATTTTTTTTTATTAAGTTTATTAATAGTATAGTAATTTTTAAAAAGTCCTTAATAAAGTATTAATAGTAGTTAGTAAGTTTTAAAAAGCTTTATACTTACTTAACGTTTTTAAGTAGCTTTTAATTATTAATTACTTTAAGTTTTTTAAAGTTTATTTAGATTTTTCCTAAGGTAATAATATATTTTAAAAATATAACTTTTTATATATAAAAGTTATATTTCTTAGGTTCTACTAGGAGTTTATTATCCTATAGTATTTATAATACTTACTTAACGTATTCCTTATATTTTTCTAAATTTTTAAAATAAATAAAGATATTATTAAAATATATAATAATAAAATAATTTATATAATTTTATAATATATAGTTAATTATTTTTTAAAAAAATACAGGGGCGTTTATAAATCTAAAGAATATTACCTAGTATTTATAAAGCCTATATTTAATACAGAAGGTAGTTTTCTATTTATTACCTTTTTTAATTTAAATAAGGTTATAGACTCCTTTAAAATTTAATAAGGTAAAGATTTTAACTTTTATAAATTAATTTTTAATTTCGGAAATTAATAATAGTAATATAATATCTTTCTTAGTTATTATATTTAATTATCTATAATCTATAATAAATTAAAGTTTACTATTTTTTTTAAATATAAATATAATTAAATATTTTACTAAGGATTTAAAAAGTCTAATATATCCCTTCTTTAGCTAGTCCTTAATTTATTTATTAAGTATCTTAAGTTTAGTAGTACTAAGGTTATAGATCTTATTAAATATTAGTACTTTATTATTTATAAGTTTAATTTTATAATCTTATTAGCTATATTTTAGTAGTTTAATATCTAGTTCTTTATTAAAGACTAGTATATACTAAAGGTTTATTAATATATTTTTTAAACGTTCTAATATTTAGTCTTAGTAATATAATTCCTTAACCTTTTATATAATTAAGTTAAAAAATCTAAGTTATTTTTTTTTTAGTTTTTTAATATATTTAATTATCCTTAGGAGTTTCTCTAGCTCCTTAAATTATACTTATTTTATAACTTTTCTATTTTTTATATATTTTTTTATTTCTTTATATAATACAGAGGTTATTAATCTTATTATTAAAGATATTATAATATTCTATTAATCCTCCTAATTTAATTACAGTTTCGCTAGTATACTAATTAATTAAGTATAAAGTTACTATTTTGTATAGCCTTCCTTTTAATTAATATTAGGGTTATATAACTTTAGTTAATTATATTCTAAAAGTATATTATATCTTATAATATTTATAATATTAAATTTAAATATATTTTTAATTTTACTAAACTAAATAATAAAGTAATTAGTCTTATAGTTAATAATTCTATTATTATAAGTAAACTATTATTTTTTAATATTTATAAGGGTATATAGTTTTTTTTTTTTATAATAGTTTAACTATAGGTAGTTAACTAGTTAAGGCGTAATATAGCTTATTATAGCTCCGGAATCTATATAAACTATAATTAATTTATTATTTAATTATTTATCTACTAGAAATTTCTATAGTTTTTTTCCTCCTATTATAATATTTAGGTTATAGTAGGTTATATTATTAGCGCTATTATAATATTTATTATTATTCTAAGTTATTTTATTATTTTACTTTTTATTATAAAGGTTATTTTTAATATTATTTAGTTCTAAGGTAATTTAGCTTAGCTTATAAGCTTAAATATTATAATATTTATACTAAGTATATTTAAGTTTTAGGATATACTTATTAATAAACTTATAGTACTTCTAAAAGTTATTTTAGCTAATTTTTTATATTTTAGTATTATATTTATATTTACTAATATATTTTTTAAAGTTAAAACCTTATTATACTAGGTTTTAGGTAATATATATAAGTATATAGTATTAGTATTAGTATTTTATATAATTATTTTTATTATAAAGTGTGAACTTATTTTATATATAGTTAGTATTTTTATAATCCTTATATTATTTAGTAAGTTTATGTAAAATATATTATTTATATAAAAGTAACTTATAATTAATAATATTAGCTTTATTATATTAGTCTATAAGTAAAATATTATTAATATAGTAAAAGGCTGCTTTTAGTAATTTAGCTATTAAGTATTTATTTATATTATTTTTAATATATTTCTAAAACTGTTTTCTAAATATTTAGATTTAATTATAAGTAGTATTTAAATTAATTTATTTAATCTAACTTTATTATTTAAGAAGTTTCTAATCCTTAAGTTCTTTTTATTAAACTATTTTATTATATTACTTATTTTCTTTAATAATACCCTTAAGTCTATATTAGTCTTTAAAATATTCCTAATCTACTATAGTTATTTTACAAAGGTAGTATATACTTTTAGGTTTTACTAAACTATATTAATTATATATATGTTTTTTAAAGTTATTAATTTCTTCTTAAGTTATTCTTTTATAAAGGTTATATTATAATAGAGGTACTATATTAAGAAGATCTTTATTATATTATTATATAGCTTCGTTTTATTCTTATTTATAAATAACTTTTTCCTTATTTTTAAAATTAAGTAAATTTTCTTATTCTATTATCCTATTGCTATTTAAGTATAGTTAAGTAACTATAAGTTTTATATTATTAAGGGCTTACTAAATTAACGTTTTAGTATAGTTTATACTTTCTTAGTATTAATAATTTATAAATATAATATATTAGTTTTTGATTTTTACTATTTCCTTTTAAGTAACTTTTTTAAGGGTATTTAAGGTTTATATCTTAGGTCCTTTAGGGAACTATTTTAATTTTTATTTATTACTAAGGTATATTTAATACTTATTATTATAGTATACTAAAAAGTATAATATATTATAGTTTACTGAGGGTTATATTATATTAATAGCTTAGTTTTCTTTAGGTTCTAAAATAAGTATGAATTTTTTATTATTATTTTTCTTTAAAGCTTAATAATATTTTTTTATATATCCTTTCTTTTTATAATTATAATATTTAATATTCTTATATTATACCTTAATAATACTAAGGTCTATAAGTCCTGGTTTTCTATTATTATATATTATAAGGTTTTTTTTCTTTCCTTAATTAATATTATTACTAAAGTAAAAGTACCTTAGGGTTATTTTCTAAAAATTCTTTTTTTACTTATATTCTTAATATTATTAGAATTATTATTTATTAATATAAGTAGTTTTTTTAGTAAATTTATTAAGTATATTAGGTTTTTTATCCTTAGAGAATTTATTTTTAATATCTAAGTTAAGTCCTTAGTAGTAAAGTATTTATTATATTTTATTATTAAGGTTAGTCCTAGCGGCTAAGTATATAAAGGTAGTAGTATACTTTACGTAAAGTTTTTTTTATTTAATTTAAAAAAGTATATTTTTAGCTTTTTTAAATTTATTAATTTTTTTATATAGTTTTTTAAGCTATTATTTAAATATAATATAACTGTCACGATCTAAACTAAGAAAAAGTACAAAGGAAAAGTACTAGGAAGAACTATTGCCCGATTAACTAATTACAGGAAGGAGCGACGAGCATTAACGCTCCTACGATTAGAGCAACTTACACAAGTGCTTTAGATACTTTGAGGAGCAATAGGCTATAGCGCTCCCACTAGGAACGACTGGATATATAAGATTTAATTCTCTACGCTTTTTAAATAACTTAGATAAATAGTTATTAATAAAGTATTAAGATTAAATATAGACTAAATCTTTATTATATTTTACTTACTTTATAATTATAACTGCTTAAAGTTACTTTTTGTCCTCTTTACTAATATAAATTAATTAACCTTAGCTTATTACTTTAGGAACTTACTTTATACTGTTTAAGTATTAGGTTAGGATATTATATATTAATAACTTTTGTTTAGAAGAATACTAAGTAACCTTTAAGTAATATAAACTACTATACCTGGATTTAGCTTAATTAATAATACTTTAATTACTAAACCTGGTATATTTATAATTAACGAAGATGGGAATATTACTATAGAAGATATACTTAATATTACTTTTTTTAAAAAAGATAAATTAGTAATATTTATTTAGAATATATATAAACTTAACTAAGTTTTAGCTAATAAACTTAATAAAAAGAAACCTAAGATAGTTAACATTAGAATTCTTATTAAATAATAGCTACCCCTTATGTTTAAGGGAGATATTAAAGAACTTTGCTTATATCTAATTTAGCTTAAAGTATACTTTAAGGATTTTAAAAATACTTTTAATACTACTAAAAAAAAGGTTTATTTTACTACTTTATACTTTAAAGGTACTACCTTAAAATAGTTTAAACCTATCCTAAATAACTATTTAAAAAGTCCAGCTAAAGAAGCAGAAGAATAAACTTAGTAGATCTTTAGTAATTATGATGAATATATCTCTAAACTAAAGAAAGTATTTAAAAATATTAGCGAAATTAAGATAGCTAAAAACACCTTAGTTAATATATACTAAAAAGGAAAATATTTAAATTATATTATAAAATTTAAAGATATTACTATACGACTTAACTAGAATAAATTAGCTTTTATTAAACGCTTTTATAACGGACTTAAAAAGGAAGTTAAAGAAAAAGTTTATAATATTAATTAATCTACGTATACTCTAGTTTTATTTATAGATGTCTGTGTATAAGTAAATAACCTATTATACAAACTTAAAACCAACACTACCTAGTAACATTAGCAAAACGAATACTAAGCTAACTAAGGTAAAAAATAAAATAAGGAAATTACTAAAGATAATAGTAGTAAACCTAGAAAAATAGATCTAGATGTTTTATAGCATAAGAAAGAATTTAAGTACTATAACTACAGAAAAAATAGCTATATAGTTAAAAATTGTCAAGTACCTAAGAAAGAACGTAAGGATAAGATTCCAGAACTAAGGAAAGAAGTCTATATTATAAATATAAACGAACAATCTTTTAATTTATTATAATAAAAAGATAACAACTACCCTTAGTATAAGGAAAAACTAGGAGAATTAAATAAACTAAGAGGAACGACCCTACTTAACAATATACCTAATCTAGTTAAAGAACCTACAACTAAAGCTACAGTTTAACAAAACTATAGATTACCCTTATACAAAAAATAAATTAGGAATATTATTAACTTCGTCAGAAGTAAATCTAAAGAAATTAACAAACTCGTTAAACTATAATAACAAATCGATGCTTATAACCCTAAATAAGATATTAAGACTCTTATTTACTAAGAAATTTAAGACAGACTTACGCAATAGTAAGCATATAACAATAAATAACAAATTATTATAAATCTAAACGTAGATAAAATATAAGGATTTAAAGGAAGATATTAGCAAATACCTTAAAACTACCCCTAAATTAATTCCGTAAACAATAACTATTACTAAATCTATTAAATAAACTATATTATTTATTAATATATATATTACTTAAAGTAAAAAGTAAAATATAATACTTTTCTATAATAAAACTTAGTAATTCCTATTATAAACCTTTACTATAAAGGATAGTATAGCAGATAGAAGGTTATTTATAAATTTTAAGAATTACAAATTATAATACTTAAACTTTATTTAACTACACCTTATAAATGCAGGAATAATAGACAAACAGAAAACTACCTAAGCTACTAGTATACTATTTATTAAACTTTAAAACTTATTTAATAATATAATTAAAATAAAGGAACTAAAACATATACCTCTAAATAATATTAATAATACAATAAACTAAATTACCTTAAATATTAAAAGTATAAGTTAGAAGACTAGTATAACTTAGTCTCAGAAGAAAAATAAGCTATAGGATAATAATTAATAAACTAATTACATAAAATTAGATTTAACTTTAAAACCTATGTAAGAGTACCTAAAGAACTACTTAGAAAATATTATAAGTATTAAAAAACTCCGGATAATCTATAAAATAATAAAATTACTTATAAGATTTATATTAGATAGATAAGACTATACTGCAGAGCAGTAGAATAAGAAAATTACGAAAACCCTTACTATAAATCATATATATTACGCAAAATTAAAAACTAGTACTTAAAAAACTAGAACAGTCTCTGGATAAAAGGTATTATAAGACTAACAGAGAGTTTATATTTTTTAAAAAGGAATATAAATACAACAGTAATAAAAAATAAACAGTTCTTAAAAAGAAAATTACTTTTATAATAATATAGAACGAGGAACTACTTAAAGTTTTAGTAAACTTTAAAGTAGATAGGAACTATATATTAGCTGTAACTATAATATACCTACAGTTACTATAAAAATAAAAAAAGAAACTATACTAACTTTTTTACGGAGAAGGAAAATAATTTAAATATAATAATAAATAGGTAAAGAGATAGACTAATTACTTATATTTTAAAGTATTTAGTTAAACTACTCCAGTAGTATATAATATTATTAATACCCTAAAATATAATATTATCCTAAGTATACTATAGTTATACTAATATAAACCCTTAATAATATAAAGCAAAGGCCTAATTTATTAGCGAAGTAATAAAAAAACTTTAAAAAAGAAGGAGGATAAAGGAAGTTAGAAACCTTAACTCCCTAAGCCTAAAAAGATTCCTACGTAATAACAATAAAAACAATTTAAAACTGCAGAAGCTTAATCTTTAAAAAAGTTTATTAAAGGGAAATAAAATTTATATAAACTTAATTAATTCCTAGAAACTATAGAGAAAAAAGGTAACTAGGAGGAAGAAAAAGAATCTATAGACCTAATAGCTAACATTCCGAAATAATATTAGAAGTTTAGGGCTTTATTTTAAAAAACCCTAACTAATCCTAACGGAAGTATATAAATACTACTATATACTAAATAAGATTATATAATAAAGTTAAAGGAAGGGAAGTAATTAAAATATTTTCCGTTATATAACCTTAATCAGTTAGAATTTAACACTTTTAATAAATAAATATAGGAATAGAAGGAGAAGAGATATATTAAAATCTCTAATTCCCTAGTATAATACCCTATTATCTTTATTTTAAAAAAGAATAGAAAACTATAATTAATTATTAATTATAAATAATTAAACAATATTATAATTAAAGATTAAACTCCTTTATTATTAATATTTAAAGCAAGAGATTAATTATAAAGAGCTGTAATATACTCTTAGCTAGACCTTACTGACGCTTACGGATTAACTTAAATAAAGGAAAAATATAAATAAATAACAGCCTTTAGCACCTTAGGAGAATCCTATAAATTCTTAGTAATACCTTAAGGATTAATAAATATACCCGTATCCTTTTAGAAAAGGATTAACTACGTCCTTTAGAAATATTAAAATAAATTTATTATTATATATTTAGATAATATCTTAATATATTTAAAGACTGAAGAAGAATATAAAAAATATATACGCTTAGTACTTTAAGTACTATAGGACAATTACCTCCTCGTAAACCTTAAGAAATATTAATTTTATACATAAAAAGTAGAATTTTTAGAATATATTATTACCCCTGGAACTATATAAATAAATCTAAAGAAAGTTACTGTAATTAATAAATAGCTAATACTAATATTAGTTAAAGAAGTATAAAGTTTCTATAGATTAGCTAATTACTATTAATACTTTATCTAAAACTTCTTAATCTTAGCTTAGCCTCTAATTAATATAATAAAAAAGGATTAGAAGTTTAAATAAATAGAAGAAGTAAAATAAGCATTTTAAGTAATTAAATAAGCTATAACCTCGGAACCTGTTTTAGCTATATATAATTTAGAGAAACCAGTGGAAATTAAAACTAATATATTAAAATATATAATCGGAGGAGTACTAAACTAACGAGATAATAAAGGGAAACTTTACCCTATTATATTCTACTTTTAAAAACTTAATAAAGCCGAACTTAATTACATAGTCTACGATAAAGAATTCTTAGGAATTAAAAGCTATTTAAAATAGTAGAGTTAATATTACAGAAGAAGTAAATTTTAAATTAAGATCTTTACTAACCACCGGAATATTACTTACTTTACATCTACTTAAAAGCTATCCGAAAGATAATTAAGATACTTTGAATTCTTAAGTAAATTTAACTATAAGCTTATATACTACAAAGGATTAGAAAATAAAAGAGCTAATATACTCAGTAGAAGGATTAACTATTTTTAAGAAATTCCTAATTACTAAGGTACTATATTACACTAGAATACATAAGGTAACTATAAATAAAGATTTTTTAATATAATTTTTAAAGTATAAAAGTATAATAAACTCTTTAAAAAAATTAAGGAGTATGTAAAAAACTGGGAACTACATTAGTTTCTATCTTAGGTTATATTACAGGACGGATACCTTATAAACGAAAATAAACACTAGGTACCCCTAGACCTATGTAAGAAAGTTATAAAATATATTTATAAATATTTATTGTTTAAACACTAAGGAATTATAACTATATATTAATAAGTACTTATAATATATTAATTTAAAAAAATAAAGAAAATTACCGCTAATATTATAGCAACCTGTAATAAGTATTAACGTGCTAAATATGGAAGATATAAGCCTTATGGAAAACTATAACCTTTACTAGTACTAAAATTACTATGGGAAACAGTTACCTTTAATTATATTACAGACCTACTACCCTCTAGAGAACCCTTCTTTAAGGTAATTTACGACAGTATCCTAGTAGTAGTAAATAAGTTTATAAAGTAAATATACTTTCTACCTTATTAAAAATTACACTCGGTAGAAAACCTTGTATATATATACCTAAGAATAATAGTAGCTAACTATAGTATACCCTGAGAAATTATCTTTAATAAAAGATGAACTTTTACCTCTAAGTTTTAGCAAGAACTAATAGTAAGACTCAGAGTAAACTATAAACTCAGTAGTATATACTATTTTAAAATAGATAGTTAAACGGAATAAATAAATTAGATTATTAAGTAATACTTAAGATATTTTATTAACTTATAATAAGATAATTAGGTTAATAAACTACTACTTACTTAGCTATACTATAATAGTACGAAATCTAAATCTACTAAGTTAACGCTATTCTACGCTTTATATAGATATACTCCTTTAGTATACAGGCTACCTTAAAAAAGACCTAATGCTAATAAAGTATAACTTTAAGCAGAATTAATAGTTAACTTATATAAAGAACTTAAGGTATAATTAAAACTTATTTAAAAATATATAGAATATTATATAAATAAGGATAGGATTAAGGGACTAAACCTACAGGAGGGGGATATAGTCTACTTACTTTAATATATATAAGGCTATAAAATACCGAATATTAAAATAAACTAACTAAATAATAAACTCGATTTTAGGAAAATCAGTCTATTTAAAATTTTAAAGAAAATTAGTAATATTAATTATAAATTAGAAATACCTAAAGGTATATAATTAAAATACCCTGTGTTTTACGTATTACTCTTAGAGAAAGTATAAATTAATAAAGTAATAGAAAGACTAATTTTAAATGAAATTATTATTATTAAAGATAAAGAAAAATAAAAAGTTAAAAAAGTCTTAGTAGTATAAAAAAATCCAGAAGAAAATAACAGAATTAAATACTAAGTTAGATAAAAAGGATATAACTTAATCTATAATACTTAGAAACCTGTTGAAAGCTTTAACTTAATAGAACTAATTTAAGATTTTTAGAAGAACTTAGGATTATATTTAAAACTCCTAACGCTGGCTACTTAATAAATAAAACTACCTAAGAAGAAGAAGGTATATAAGTTTCTTCTATTAGTATAAGAGGACCTAGATCTGCGAATTTTAAACTGATGCCTAAGGAAGACTAGTTAACGTTATTAAGGACCCCTAATTATTATAAGTCCTATACTACTGCCTGTTTTACGGCTACTTTAGCATTAGCCTCTACTATTCCTTAATAAAACAACTTTTTACCTCGCTCTTCTGCCTTCTTACGTATCTTACGAATACGTAATAAACGACTAGCTGCTTTAGCTAGCTTAGATTATAATTTAATTATTTAAGTATTTAAGGAATTAAAATACTCCCCAGCCTTTTCTTCCTTACGCTTTAAAGAACGCTTTTAAGCTATTACTTTTTTAACTAAGGAAAGTTAGTTACTACCGTATTAAAGAACTAAGCTTACTTACAGGTATTTATAATAAAAATACCGTTGTAAGATTTTTTTGCTATTACGCAGTTCCTATAATAAGAAGAAGTGTCGGAAATTACGTAGGATAGCTTAAGATAATAATAATAAGTATATAGTATATCTGCAACTACTTTAGAAGTTAATATATGCTTTACTAAAGAAAAATTCTTGTACCTTTTACGAATCCTTATGGATAGATTAGGTATAATAAAATATAAAGAAGAAAGAGAAATATACTTTATAAAGATTGTATACTATAGCTGGATTAAGTACAGGGCCCTATTGGGTTTTAAGGACAAGACTAACAGGAGAGGGGGTATTGTGTTACGATCTGAACTAAGAAAAGGTATAAAGGAAAAGTACTGGGAAGAACTATTACTTAATTAATTAATTATAGGAAGGAGTGATGAGTATTAATGCTCCTACGATTGGAGTAACTTACATAAGCGCTTTAGATACTTTGAGGAGTAATAGGCTATAGCGCTTTTACTAGGAACGACTGGATATATAAGATTCGATTTTTTACGCTTTTTAGATAACTTAGATAAACAGTCGTTAATAAAGCATTAAGATTGAATATAGACTAAATCTTTATTATATCTTACTTGCTTTGTGATTATAACTGCTTAAAGTTACTTCCTGTCCTCTTTGCTAATATAAACTAATTGACCTTAGCTTATTACCTTGGGAACTTACTTTATACTGTTTAAGTATTGGGTCGGGACGTTATAATAACTTATAAATAAGGTAACTATATATAGCTTTTTAGGAGTTTTTTTTTATTTAAAATCCCTAAGATATAGTTTAAATTAATCTTTAGTAGTTTTAGCTAAATAAGTTCCTATAGTTTAGATTTTTATAATATTATTAGCTATAGTAGTTAGAAAGTAACTAAAGTAGTTTTTTATATTTATAAAAAACTTTTAAATTTACTTAGGGTTTTCTTTAAATTTATTAAGTAGTAGTAGTTTAATAATTTCTTTAGGTTTTTATTATTATACTATAGGGGCTAGGTTTACTATAGGGTTTACTATTAGTTATCTTTAAAAAGTTATAATAGTAGCTTCCTAAGTAGTAATTATTTATTATAATTACTTTATAAGGGCTTTAAGTGCTAAAAAGTATTACTTAGCTTTTTATATATTAGCTAGTAGTTAAGGAGTTATTTTAATATTTTTAAAAGTATTTCTAAAATTATTTTAAATTTTAATATTATTATTATAACTACTTTAAGCTTTACTTTTATAATCTATATTATTATCTAAAACTCTAAAGTTTATAAACTATTAAGTTCTTAGTATTTTATTACCTATAGGTTTAAGGTAACTATTTAAATAAAAGTTATTATTATATAATAAACTAAGTTCTTATAGGTACTATAAATTAGCTATTTCTAAGGGATAAACCTTAAAGTAATTCTATAATTTATATTAGCAGAATAATTAAGTTAGTAAATAAGTAACTTATTACTAACTATAAAATAAAGTATTTAAGTATTTAATTTAAATACTATTATATTAATAATAACTAACTATTTAAGTATTCTAATAAATAATATAAAGTAAACTTATATACTTAGTTAGCCTAAGTTAAATTAATAGTTTATATATTAATTTATTCCTAAATTAATAGCTTATAAGTTAATCCTAAGTTAAATTAAGAAGTTATATCTTAATCTTTCCTTAATTAGTTAAAAGATTAAAGTTAATTTAGTTCCAGTTAACTTATTGGCCTATTATTATGACCTTAAGTATTAGGTCGTAATATACTTAATATTACTTTTTTTAAAAAAAATAAATTAATAATACTTATTTAAAATATATATAAACTTAACTAAGTTTTAGTTAATAAACTTAAAAAAAAAAAACCTAAGATAATTAATATTAAAATCTTTATTAAATAATAACTACTTTTTATATTTAAAAAAAATATTAAAAAACTTTATTTATACTTAATTTAATTTAAAGTATATTTTAAAGATTTTAAAAATATCTTTAATATTATTAAAAAAAAAGTTTACTTTATTACTTTATATTTTAAAAATACTACTTTAAAATAATTTAAGTTTATTTTAAATAATTATTTAAAAAGTTTAACTAAAAAAATAGAAAAATAAACTTAATAAATCTTTAGTAATTATAATAAATATATTTTTAAATTAAAAAAAGTATTTAAAAATATTAAGGAAATTAAAATAGCTAAAAATACCTTAGTTAATATAACATCCTAACCCAATACTTAAATAGTATAGGGTAAATTCCTAAGGTAATAAACTAAGGTTAATTAGTTTATGTTAGTAGAAAGGATAGGAAGTAATTTTAAGTAGCTGTAATTATAAAATAAGTAAAATATAATAAAGATTTAGTTTATATTTAATTTTAATATTTTATTAATAATTATTTATCTAAATTATTTAAAAAACGTAAAAAATTAAATTTTATATATTTAATTATTCTTAGTAGCTTACTTAATAAAGTTTTATTATACTTAATAAGCCTATAACCTTAGTATTAAAGACTTATATATTATAGTATATATATTTTAGTAAGTCTATAAAGTTTAGTTATAATTAACTATTTTCTTTTATAGTTTCCTTAAAGGGTATATACTTTAAATTAGGTTATAATATAATACTTCTTTTTTATTAACTTTATTCTTAAGGTTATATATATAAATTAGATTACCTCTTTTTTTATTCCTTAGATAATCCCTTTTTTTATTTTAAAATACCTTATAGTATTATTAAATAATAATAATTATTTATTAAAAGTAAATTAATAAGGAATCGGAAAGCAGCAGTATTAGTAATTAAGACTATTAATATTATTATTATACTTTATTCTTTTTATAAAGTAAAGGGTTTACTTTATAAAATAATAAAAGGGTATAATTAATATAAAAAGTATATATATTATAATTATTCTTATAATAGGAATAAAATTTCTTTAGTAATAGGTAAGTATATTTTACCTAATATAAGGTTTTATAACTAATAGTAATTAACGTAGTAATTAACTTCTAAAAAAAAGTATTTAAATATTAAAAAATATTAAATTAAGTAAAAGTTATTTTAGTAATAGTAGTAAATAATATTACTAACTTAATAAATAAATAAAAGATTTTCTTAGTTAACTTAATTACAAAAGTAATAAAAATAAATTAATATTTATAATAAGTAAATACTTTACTATAGTACTTATTCTTTTAATAAGTTAAATAAAGTAAAAAAAGCAAAGTCTAAGGTAATAATTAATATTTAAGTAGTAAAAGTAGTAAATATTATTAATTAAAGTATAGTCTTTAATAATACCTTTTTAAATCTTTCTAAAGTTATTATTAATCTCTTTTCTTCCTAAGTCTTTAATTTAAGGTATAAAGTTTTAAATCTTCTTATATTATAAAAAGAAACTTATATAGTTTCTTTTTCTATTCTATTTTTTATTTTTAAATAGCTAGTATTAGGAGTTTTAAGTTTAATCCTAAATTTCTTTAAAAATCTTAAATTAATTTTATTATATTAAAGCTTTTAATAAATTCTTAAGTATTATAAATTAAGTTATACCTTTTTTATTTAACCTAGTATTTAATTTTATTATTTTTTTCTAAATTTCTTTATATTACTAAAACTTTTTTAACTTTTTATTTTTCTTTATTTTTAATAATAATAATTTTATTTAAAATTAGTCTTTTAATTACTTTATTAATTTATACTTTTTTTTAAAAATAATATATAAAATATAAGGTATTTTAATTATATACTTTTTAATATTTTTAATTTATAATTAATATTATTAATTTTCTTTAGAATTTTAAATAAATTAATTTTCCTAAAGTTAAGCTTATTATTTAATTAATTTATCTTAATATTTAGTATTTTATAGCCTTATATATATTAAAGTAGGTAAATTATATTCCCCTCCTAGAGGTTTAGTCTCTTAATCTTATTTTTATTTATATAATATTTTATATATTTTTAAATAAATTTTAGTTATACTTTAAGTTCTTTATATAAGTTAATTATTAATTTTACTTAAAGTTATACTTTATTAATATTAAGACTTTTCTAAGGTAGCCTATATACTAAGGGAGTATATTTATATAAAGTATAAAATAGTATTAACTTAGTAAATTTAAATTTTATATTATTATAGTATAACTAAGTAAATAATAGTTTATTAACTTAATTATTTTACTATAGATTAATAAAATATTTTAAGTATTACTTAATAATCTAGTTTATTTATTTTATTTAATTATTTATTTTAGGATAATATATATTACTAAGTTTATAATTTACTTTAAGTTTTACTATAAGTTTTTATTAAAATTTAAAGGTAAAAGTTTATTTTTTATTAAAGATAATTTCTTAAGGTATATTATAATTAATTATTATTATTTTTAAATATATATATATAAAGTCTTCTACTAAATATAATTTTTAGTAAAATAGAAAGTATACTTACTTTATAAATTTATCTACTACTATTAAAATATTATTATAAATTACTTTAAAAAAAGGTTTTTTAAAAGGTAGTAAGTTTATAATATAATTAAAGGTAATTATTTCCTATAGTAATTTTAATATTAGTAAAAGTTATAGTTTTTTATAAAGCTTATATTTTTTATATTTAATATATTAATATTTATTATAAGTTACTATAATATTAGCAGTAATCTTTTTTATTCCTTTAAATTAATATATTATAAGTATTTATTAATATATAATTATAATTCTTTAGTATTTAAATAATAGGTATTTGTAAATATATTTTATAATTTTTTTTTATAGGTCTAGGGGTACCTAATATTTATTTTCGTTTATAAGGTATCTGTTTTATAATATAACCTAAGATAGAAACTAATATAATTCCTAATTTTTTATATACTCTTTAATTTCCTTAAAAAGTTTATTATATTTTTATACTTTAAAAATTATATTAAAAAATCTTTATTTATAATTACCTTATATATTTTAATATAATATAATACTTTAATAATTAAGGATTTCCTAAAAGTAATTAATTTTTCTACTAAGTATATTAGCTCTTCTATTTTCTAATCCCTTATAATATATAAGTTTATAGTTAAATTTACTTAAGAATTTAAAGTATTTTAACTATTTTTTAAATAACTTCTAAGTAGATGTAAAATAAGTAATATTTTAATAATTAGTAAAAATTTTAATTTAAAATTTACTTCTTTTATAATATTAATTTTACTATTTTAAATAGCTTTTAATTTTTAAAAATTTTTTATTATAAACTATATAATTAAGTTTAGCTTTATTAAATTTCTGTAAGTAAAATATAATAAGGTAAAGTTTCCCTTTATTATTTTATTAATTTAGTATTCCTTTAATTATATATTTTAATATATTAGTTTTAATTTCTACTAGTTTTTTAGAATTATATATAGTTAGTATAGGTTCTAAGGCTATAGCTTACTTAATTACTTAGAATATTTACTTAACTTCTTTTATTTAATTAAACTTTTAATCCTTTTTTATTATATTAGTTAAAGGTTAAGTAAAATTAAAGAAGTTTTAGATAAAACATTAGTAATAGTTTACTAATTTAATAAAGCTTTATACTTCCTTAATTAACGTTAGTATTAGTTATTTATAAATTATAGTAACTTTCTTTAGATTTATTTATATAATTTTAGGAGTAATAATATATTTTAAAAATTCTACTTTTTATATATAAAATTAATATTTCTTAGGGTTTATAAAGAGGTAATTATTTTATAGTACTTAAAGTATTAAATATATATATTTTTTATATTTTTCTTTAGTTTTTAAATATATTAAAATATTATTTAAATATATAATAATAAATTTATTTTAATATTTCTAAAGGATATAGTTAATTTTTTTTTAAAAAGATATAAGTATATTAATTAATCCTTAAGGTATTATTAAAAATTTATAAAATTCTCTTAGGGTATTAAAAGCTATTATTTATTTATATTTTTCCTTTATTTAAATTAATTTATAAACGTTAGTAAAGTTTAACTAAGTATATATTATAGCTTTTTATAATTAGTTTTTAACTTTAGATATTAATAGTAAAGGGGTTTAATTTTTAATTATAATATTATTTAATTATTTATAATTAATAACTAATTATAGTTTTTTATTTTTTTTTAAAATAAAAATAATAAAGTATTATACTAAGGAGTTAAAGATTCTAATATATTTTTTTTCCTTTTATTTTTATATTTATTTATTAAAAGTATTAAGTTTTAATTAATTAAGGTTATATAATAGAAAGTATTTTAATTACTTTCTTTCCTTTAACTTTATTATATAATCTTATTTAATATATAGTAGTATTTATATACTTTTATTAGGATTAATTAAGGTTTTTTAAAATAAAACCTTAAACTTTTAATATTATTTTAAAATATTAGCTATTAGGTTTATAAATTCTTCTTCTTTTTTTTAATTACCTTTTTTTTTTATAATTTCTAAGAATTAATTAAGTTTATATAAATTTTTTTTTTTTTTAGTAAACCTTTTTAAAGATTAAGCTTCTGTAGCTTTAGATTATTTTTATTATTATTATATAAAAATCTTTTTAGGCTTAGGGAGTTAAGGTTTTTAACTTCCTTTATTTTTTTTTTTTTTAAAGTTTTTTTATTACTTTATTAATAAATTAAGCTTTTACTTTATATTATTAAAAGTTTATATTAATATAATTATAATATACTTAGGATAATATTATATTTTAAGGTATTAATAATATTATATATTACTAAAGTAGTTTAATTAAATACTTTAAAATATAAGTAATTAATTTATTTTTTTACTTATTTATTATTATATTTAAACTATTTTCCTTTTTTATAAAAGAGTTAATATAGTTTTTTCTTTTATTTCTATAGTAACTGCAGGTATATTATAGTTGTGGCTAATATATAGTTTCTATTTGCTTTAAAGTTTACTAAAACTTTAAATAGTTCTTTATTCTATATTATTATAAAAGTAATCTTTTTTTTAAGAACTATTTATTCCTTATTACTATTATATTTATATTTCTTTTTAAAAAATATAAATTCTTTATTAGTTTTATAATACCTTTTATTTAAAGATTATTTTAGTTTTTTAAATACTAGTCTTTAATTTTATATAATATATATAACTTATAATAAGGGTTTTTATAATTCTTTTATTTTACTACTTTATAATATAATTTTATTTATTTAATATAAATTTTATAAATAGTTTTATTATTTTACAGGTTATTTAAAGTCTTTTAATACTTATAGTATTTTTTAAGTAATTCTTTAGGTACTTTTATATAAGTTTTAAAGTTAAATTTAATTTTATATAATTAATTTATTAATTATTATCCTATAGCTTAGTTTTCTTTTAAGACTAAGTTATATTAATTCTTTAGCTTATACCTTTAATATCTAAAGTAGTTTAATTTATTATATTATTAATATTATTTAAAAGTATATACTTTAGTTTTTTTATTTTAATTATATTATTAAATAAGTTTTAAAATTTAGTAAATAATATATTAATAACTTAAGTAATTTTCTATTTATTTATTATTTCTATATTTATAAAGTATAATTAAATAAAGTTTAAGTATTATAATTTATAATTTTTAAAATTTATAAATAACCTTTTATTTATTATATTATCCTTTATAGTAAAAGTCTATAATAAAAATTACTAAGTTTTATTATAAAAAAGTATTATATTTTACTTTTTACTTTAAGTAATATATATATTAATAATTAATATAGTTTATTTAATAGATTTAATAATAGTTATTATTTATAAAATTAATTTAGGGGTAGTTTTAAAATATTTACTAATATTTTTCTTTAAGTCTTTATATTTTATTTATATTTAAACTTATAATAATTTATTATTTATTATTATATAATTATTATTATATAAGTTTATTTTAAATTTCTTAGTAAATAAGGGTTTTAATTTCTTATTTAGGATTATAAATATTAACTTATTATTATAGTTTAATAAGTTTATTAATTTCCTTAGATTTACTTTTAATAAAGTTAATAATATTCTTAACTTATTTTTTATATAAGGGTAACCTATAGTTTTATTAAGCTATAGCTTTAGTTATAGGTTCTTTAACTAAATTAAGTATATTATTAAGTAAGATTATTTTTTTTTATTTATTTAATTCTCTTAGTTTTTCCTTATACTAAGGGTAACTATTATTTTCTTATTATAATAAATTAAAAGATTATTTATTTATATTTATAATATAGACTTCTTTCCTTAGTTCTGGAATCTTATCCTTATATTCTTTCTTAAGTACTTAGCAATTTCTAGCTATATAGCTATTTTTTCTATAATTATAATACTTAAATTTTTTCTTATACTATAGAATATTTAGATTTATTCTTTTAGGTTTACTATTATTATCTTTAGCTATTTTCTTATTTTATTTCTTACCTTAATTAACTTAGTATTTATTTTATTAATATTATTAAGTAATACTAGTTTTAAGTTTATATAATAGGTTATTTATTTATATATAGATATTTATAAATAAAACTAAAGTATACGTAAATTAGTTAATATTATAAACCTTTTTTTTAACTTCCTTTTTAAGTCTATTATAAAAGTATTTAATAAAAGCTAATTTATTTTAATTAAATTATATAGTAATATCTTAAAATTTTATAATATAATCTAAGTATTTTCCTTTTTAATATATATTAACTAAGGTATTTTTAACTATTTTAATTTTACTAATATCCTTAAATACTTTCTTTAATTTAAAAATATATTTATTATAATTACTAAAAATTTATTAAATTTATTTTTCTACTCCTTTAGCTAAACTTTCTAAATAATTATTTAAGATAAGTTTAAACTATTTTAAAGTAGTACCTTTAAGGCGTAAAGTAATAAAATAAACCTTTTTTTTAATAATATTAAAAGTATTTTTAAAATCCTTAAAGTATATTTTAAGCTAAATTAAATATAAGTAAAATTCTTTAATATCCCCCTTAAATATAAGGGGTAGCTGTTATTTAATAAAAATTCTAATATTAACTATCTTAGGTTTCTTTTTATTAAGTTTATTAACTAAAACTTAGTTAAGTTTATATATATTCTAAATAAGTATTACTAGTTCTTCTTTCTTAAAAAAGGTAATATTAAGTATATCCTTTATAATAATATTTTTATCTTTATTAATTATAAATATACTAGGTTTAGTAGTTAAAGTATTAATATTTAAACTAAATCTAAGTATAATAGTTTATATTACTTAAAGGTTACTTAATATCCTTTTAAATAAAAGTTATTAATATATAATATCTTAACCTAATACTTAAATAATATAAGGTAAATTCTTAAGGTAATAAACTAAAATTAATTAATTTATATTAGTAAAAAAAATAAAAAGTAACTTTAAGTAACTGTAATTATAAAGTAAGTAAAATATAATAAAAATTTAGTTTATATTTAATCTTAATACTTTATTAATAACTATTTATTTAAGTTATTTAAAAAGTATAAAAAATTAAATTTTATATATTTAGTTATTTTTAGTAGTTTACTTAATAAAGTTTTATTATACTTAGTAAGCCTATAACCTTAGTGTTAAAGACTTATATACTATAGTATATATATTTTAGTAAGCTTATAAAATCTAATTATAATTAGTTATTTTCCTTTGTGGTTTTCCCGAAGGGTATATACTTTGGATTAAGTTGTAATAGTTAATATATATTAAAAAGGAAAATATTTAAATTATATTATAAAATTTTAAAATATTATTATATACTTTAACTAAAATAAATTAACTTTTATTAAATATTTTTATAATAAACTTAAAAAGAAAGTTAAAGAAAAAATTTATAATATTAATTAATTTATATATACTTTAGTTTTATTTATAAATATTTATATATAAATAAATAACCTATTATATAAACTTAAGACTAATTCTATTTAGTAATATTAATAAAATAAATACTAAGTTAACTAAAGTAAAAAATAAAATAAGAAAATTACTAAAGATAATAATAATAAACTTAAAAAAATAAATCTAAATATTTTATAATATAAGAAAGAATTTAAGTACTATAATTATAATAAAAATAACTATATAGTTAAAAACTATTAAATACTTAAGAAAAAATATAAAAATAAAATCCTAGAATTAAAAAAAAAAGTTTATATTATAAATATAAATAAATAATTTTTTAATTTATTATAATAAAAAAACAATAGCTACCCTTAATATAAGGAAAAACTAAGAGAATTAAATAAACTAAGAAAAATAACTTTACTTAAGAATATATTTAATTTAATTAAAAACCCTATATTTAAAACTATAGCTTAATAAAATTATAAATTACTATTATATAAAAAATAAATTAAAAATATTATTAACTTTATTAAAAGTAAATTTAAAAAAATTAATAAATTTATTAAACTATAATAATAAATTAATATTTATAATCTTAAATAAAATATTAAAACTTTTATTTATTAAGAAATTTAAAATAAGCTTACGTAATAGTAAATATATAATAATAAATAATAAATTATTATAAGTCTAAATGTAAATAAAATATAAGGATTTAAAGGAAAATATTAATAAATATTTTAAAACTACCCTTAGATTAACTTTATAAATAATAACTATTATTAAATCTATTAAATAAATTATATTACTTATTAATATATATATTACTTAAAGTAAAAAGTAAAATATAATACTTTTTTATAATAAAACTTAATAATTTCTATTATAAACCCTTATTATAAAGGATAGTATAGTAAATAGAAAGTTATTTATAAATTTTAAAAACTATAAGTTATAATATTTAAACCTTATTTAACTATACTTTATAAATATAAAAATAATAAATAAATAAAAAATTACTTAAATTATTAATATATTATTTATTAAACTTTAAAGCTTATTTAATAATATAATTAAAATAAAAAAACTAAAGTATATATCTTTAAATAATATTAATAATATAATAAACTAAATTACCTTAAATATTAAAAATATAAATTAAAAAACTAATATAACTTAGTTTTAGAAAAAAAATAAGCTATAGAATAATAATTAATAAATTAATTATATAATATTAAATTTAACTTTAAAACCTATATAAAAGTACTTAAAGAACTACTTAGAAAATATTATAAATATTAAAAAACTCTAGATAATTTATAAAATAATAAAGTTACTTATAAAATCTATATTAAATAAATAAGATTATACTATAAAGTAATAAAATAAAAAAATTATAAAAACCCTTACTATAAATTATATATATTATATAAAATTAAAAATTAATACTTAAAAAACTAAAATAATTTTTAAATAAAAAGTATTATAAAATTAATAAAGAATTTATATTTTTTAAAAAAAAATATAAATATAATAATAATAAAAAATAAATAGTTTTTAAAAAAAAAGTTACTTTTATAATAATATAAAATAAAAAACTACTTAAAATTTTAATAAACTTTAAAGTAAATAAAAACTATATATTAACTATAACTATAATATACTTATAGTTATTATAAAAATAAAAAAAAAAACTATATTAACTTTTTTATAAAAAAAAAAAATAATTTAAATATAATAATAAATAAGTAAAAAAATAAATTAATTACTTATATCTTAAAGTATTTAATTAAACTACTTTAATAATATATAATATTATTAATACCCTAAAATATAATATTATCTTAAGTATACTATAGTTATATTAATATAAACTTTTAATAATATAAAGTAAAGGCTTAATTTATTAATAAAATAATAAAAGAACTTTAAAAAAGAAAAAGGATAAAGGAAACTAAAAACCTTAACTTCCTAAGTTTAAAAAAATTCTTATATAATAATAATAAAAATAATTTAAAGCTGTAGAAGCTTAATTTTTAAAAAGGTTTACTAAAAAAAAAAAAAATTTATATAAACTTAATTAATTTTTAAAAACTATAAAAAAAAAAATAATTAAGAAAAAAAAAAAAAATTTATAAACTTAATAGTTAATATTCTAAAATAATATTAGAAATTTAGGGTTTTATTTTAAAAAACCTTAATTAATTCTAATAGAAGTATATAAATACTATTATATATTAAATAAAATTATATAATAAAATTAAAAAAAAAGAAATAATTAAAATACTTTTTATTATATAATTTTAATTAGTTAAAACTTAATACTTTTAATAAATAAATATAGGAATAAAAAGAAAAGGAATATATTAAAATCTTTAACTCTTTAGTATAATATTTTATTATTTTTATTTTAAAAAAAATAAAAAACTATAATTAATTATTAATTATAAATAATTAAATAATATTATAATTTAAAATTAAACTTTTTTACTATTAATATTTAAAGTAAGAGATTAATTATAAAAAGCTATAATATATTTTTAGCTAAACTTTACTAATATTTATAAATTAACTTAAATAAAAAAAAAAATATAAATAAATAATAACCTTTAGTACCCTAGGAAAATTTTATAAATTTTTAATAATACCTTAAGGATTAATAAATATATTTATATTTTTTTAAAAAAAAATTAATTATATCTTTTAAAAATATTAAAATAAATTTATTATTATATATTTAAATAATATTTTAATATATTTAAAAATTAAAAAAAAATATAAGGAATATATATATTTAGTATTTTAAGTACTATAGAATAATTACCTTTTTATAAACTTTAAAAAATATTAATTTTATATATAAAAAGTAGAATTTTTAAAATATATTATTACCTTTAGAATTATATAAATAAATTTAAAAAAAGTTACTATAATTAATAAATAATTAATGCTAATATTAATTAAAGAAGTATAAAGTTTTTATAAATTAGTTAATTATTATTAATACTTTATTTAAAACTTCTTAGTCCTAGCTTAACCTTTAATTAATATAATAATAAAAAATTAAAAGTTTAAATAAATAGAAAAAGTAAAATAAATATTTTAAATAATTAAATAAGCTATAATTTTAAAACCTATTTTAGCTATATATAATCTAAAGAAACTAATAGAAATTAAAACTAATATATTAAAATATATAATTAAAAAAGTACTAAATTAATAAAATAATAAAAAAAAACTTTACTTTATTATATTCTACTTTTAAAAGCTTAATAAAGTTAAACTTAATTATATAGTCTATAATAAAGAATTCTTAAAAATTAAAAGCTATTTAAAATAATAAAGTTAATATTATAAAGGAAATAAATTTTAAATTAAGATTTTTACTAACTACTAGAATATTACTTACTTTACGTTTACTTAAAAGCTATTTAGAAAATAATTAAGGTATTTTAAATTCTTAAGTAAATTTAACTATAAGCTTATATATTATAAAAAATTAAAAAATAAAAAAGCTAATATACTTAGTAAAAAAATTAACTATTTTTAAAAAATTCTTAATTACTAAAGTATTATATTATATTAAAATATATAAAGTAATTATAAATAAAAAAATTTTAATATAATTTTTAAAATATAAAAATATAATAAACTTTTTAAAAAAATTAAAAAATATATAAAAAATTAAAAACTATATTAATTTTTATCTTAGGTTATATTATAAAATAAATACTTTATAAATAAAAATAAATACTAAGTACCCTTAGACTTATAAAAGAAAATTATAAAATATATTTATAAATATTTATTATTTAAATATTAAGGAATTATAATTATATATTAATAAATACTTATAATATATTAATTTAAAAAAATAAAAAATATTACTACTAATATTATAATAGCTTATAATAAATATTAATATACTAAATATAAAAAACATAAGCCTTATAAAAAACTATAACTTTTACTAATACTAAAATTACTATAAAAAATAATTACCTTTAATTATATTATAAACCTACTACCTTTTAAAAAACCCTTTTCTAAGGTAATCTATAATAATATTTTAGTAATAGTAAATAAGTTTATAAAGTAAATATACTTCCTACTATATTAAAAATCACACTTAATAAAAAATCTTATATATATATACTTAAGAATAATAATAACTAATTATAGTATACCTTAAGAAATTATCTTTAATAAAAAATAAACCTTTACTTTTAAATTTTAGTAAAAACTTATAGTAAAACTTAAAGTAAATTATAAACTTAGTAGTATATACTACCTTAAAATAGATAGGTAGATAAAATAAATAAATTAAATTATAAAATAATACCTAAAATACTTTATTAACTTATAGTAAAATAATTAAATTAAATAATTACCTTTTACTTAATTATATTATAATAGTATAAAATCTAAATTTACTAAGTTAATATTATTTTATACCTTATATAAATATACTCCTTTAGCTTATAAACTACCTTAGAAAAAACTTAATATTAATAAAGTATAACTTAAAGTAAAATTAATAATTAACTTATATAAAAAATTAAAAATATAGTTAAAACTTATTTAAAAATATATAAAATATTATATAAATAAAAATAAAATTAAAAAACTAAACCTTTAGGAAGGGAATATAATTTACTTACTTTAATATATATAAAATTATAAAATATTAAATATTAAAATAAATTAACTAAATAATAAACTTAATTTTAGAAAAATTAATTTATTTAAAATTTTAAAAAAAATTAATAATATTAATTATAAATTAAAAATACTAAAAGGTATATAGCTAAAATACCTTATGTTTTATATATTACTTTTAAAGAAAGTATAAATTAATAAAGTAATAGAAAAACTAATTTTAAATAAAATTATTATTATTAAAAATAAAAAAAAATAAAAAGTTAAAAAAGTTTTAGTAATATAAAAAAATCTAAAAGAAAATAATAAAATTAAATACTAAGTTAAATAAAAAAAGTATAACCTAATTTATAATACTTAAGAACTTATTAAAAACTTTAATATAATAAAACTAATTTAAAACTTTTAAGAAAATTTAAAATTAAACTTAAAACTTTTAATATTAGCTATTTAAAAATAAACTTAGAAAATAAAATTAAAAAAAAAACTATATAAGTTTCCTTTTATAATATAAGAAGATTTAAAATTTTATACCTTAAATTAAAAACTTAGGAAAAAAAAAGATTAATAATAACCTTAAAAGGATTTAGGAAGGTATTACTAAAGATTATACTTTAATTAATAATATTTACTACTTCTATTACCTAAATATTTATTATTACCTTAGATTTTACTTTTTTTACTTTATTTAACTTATTAAAAAAATAAGTACTATAATAAAGTATTTACTTATTATAAATATTAATTTATTTCTGCTACTTTTATAATTAAGTTAATTAAAAAAATCTTTTATTTATTTATTAAATTAATAATATTATTTACTACTATTACTAAAATAACTTTTACTTAGTTTAATACTTTTTAGTATTTAGATATTTTTTTTTAAAAGTTAATTATTATATTAATTATTATTAATTATAAAACCCTATACTAAGTAAAATATATTTACCTATTACTAAAGAAATTCTATTTTTATTATAAGAATAATTATAATATATATACTCTTTATATTAATTATACCTTTTTATTATTTTATAAAGTAAACCTTTTACTTTATAAAAAAAATAAAATATAATAATAATATTAATAATTTTAATTACTAATACTATTACTTTTTAATTTTTTATTAATTTACTTTTAATAAATAACTATTATTATTTAATAATATTATAAAGTATTTTAGAAATAAAAAAAAGATTACTTAAGGAATAAAAAAAAAAGTAACTTAATTTATATATATAACTTTAAAAATAAAGTTAATAAAAAAAAGGTATTATATTATAACCTAATTTAAAGTATATACCCTTTAGAAAAACTATAGAAAACAATAATTAATTATAATTAGACTTTATAAACTTATTAAAATATATATACTATAATATATAAGTTTTTAATATTAAGGTTATAAGTTTATTAAATATAATAAAACTTCGTTAAGTAAGCTACTAGGAATAACTAAATATATAAGATTTAATTCTCTACGTTTTTTAAATAACTTAAATAAATAATTATTAATAAAGTATTAAGATTAAATATAAACTAAATTTTTATTATATTTTACTTACTTTATAATTATAGCTGCTTAAAGTTACTTCCTATCCTTTTTACTAATATAAACTAATTAACCTTAGCTTATTACCTTAGGAACTTACTTTATATTATTTAAGTATTAGGTTGGGATATTATAATTAATAACTTCCTTTATATTATTAAAAATAAAGGTAATAAAGCTTTTTAAGGCTGTTTATACTACAGTTACTACTGCTGCTATACTTAGTTTTACTTTATTAAAATTAGGTAAGGGTATTTTATTTATATTAAATACTTTTCTAAAGTATTTTTTTTTCTTAAGGGTAAAGGGAAAAACTATAACCTCTCCTGCTCTTAAGCTAAAGGGGATTATTTTCTTCTAAGGCTAGAGGGCTATTATAAATCCGGGGGCAACGGGATTTAATTTATTCTAGGTATCTAAAGGGTTTATAGATATTTCTATCTCTTTAAAGTCCCTAGATAGGACCGTAAAGGTAAATAAAGAGGTTGTTTTATTTAATAGCTAGTTAAACAGAATAAGGGTTTTTGGTAGTTAAGTACCTAAAAGGTAGGGTACCTGTAGATATAAGAGGGAAGCTTGTTAGCAGCTTAAATAGGTACTAGTGTTATATATATAAATAGACATAGGATAGTTAACCTTCCTTATAACTTCTTTACTGAATTTTCTCTTATGCTTATAATTAGTTTTTACTTTTCTTTATTTTGTTTTTTATATAGAAAAAGTAAATAAATCTTTGGTGTTTATAATATTTTGTAGTACTGAATAGAACTAGGTTACTAAAATCAATTGAATATAATAACCTTAAAGCCCTAGGGGCTTACTTCAGAATTTATAATAGACTATAATATAATAAATTAGGTTTTATAAATTTTATAAGTTAATTATTTCTAAAGAATAAACCTTAAAGTAGTTTTATAAGTAATAGTATAGCAATTGCTAATATATTATTCAATCCGCCTCGTCAATGCTGGTATTGAGAACCGACTAGCTTAAAAAGTCTCTGTACTCTCATTCCATTTTTGTACAACTGCCATAAACCTCCTGTACTATGACCGAACCGATCGCGAATTTTGGTAAAGTTCATGACAGCCTGGACTCGTGGGATGCTCAGCTGATCGTATGCAGTAACAGCAGCTCGAAGTGAGGAAGACTGATACAGTTGCTCTGCAAGATCCCATCCGTCTTTCAGAGCCAAGTCTGCTCCCTTGGGGTTGAGCATGCTGCATAGGTGGTTTGAATCACCCAGAAAGATGATCTCCGGGTGAGAATGCGAAAATGGCAGTCTCTCCATTGCTGGGACAATGCAAACAGAAGCAGGATCCGTTGCATCAATGACCCTACGAAACGGCCCAGCTAAGCTGGACGCTCTGTCCAGAAGGTCTTTCTTCAACTCTTCGAATCCCTCGATTGGGACCGTCCTTTTTTGGGCTGGGCCTATCTGGCTGAAGACCCAGCGAATGGCCCCATCACCGATGGGCGTGTACATGCAGCAGAAGTCTTCTCCGTCTGACATTTGCATACCACCTGAGTTCAGCGCAGATATGGGAGCGGGTAGACGGTCCGATCCAAAGTGGCTAATTCCCATGATCTGACTCGAACCACGGTATGTCTTCTGGGCATCGGGTGGTTGAAGACTGGCACCGAGCTTGCCATTCGGGCCATCTGCGACGATAAGAATGTCGCAATCACAATACCGCATAGCCTTGTCCTTTAATTCCACCGAGACCCGAATCTGCCCGTTAGGTAGTCTCTCCGCATTGGTACATTCGCAGCTCCAATGGAACTTGGCCATCGAGACTCTCTCCGCTTTATCGACCAATTGTGTCATCAGATGTTCTCTGGATACCCGCATTGCAGACGCGGGCAATTCCGGGTGTCGTGTCGGGTGGATATCAGAGACGAACTTGCCATTTCTGTCCCAAACACTAAAGTACGCACTTATCAGGTCGCTGCCGGCTTTGACGTTTTCTAATCTGCGAAGCTGCTGAATCGCAAACATGCCGTCATTGGAAGTGCTTCCTTGCAGAATGAGCATGTGAGAGTCCTTGTGAATGGCCTCATCCCTCGATTGGCAATCGAACACTAGAACTTCGGGCGCCTTACGCGATTCTCCAAGCCAAAGCTGACCGAACGCTGCCACGAATGTGGATCCAGCAATCCCAGAACCGGCAACAATGATCCTCTTGCCATTAAGGTAGTGAGGCGGTCGGTCAGATGTCATATTGAATAGATATAATGCGTGACGAAAATGAAGTTGACCTTATAAAGACGTCGGACTAAAGCAGATGGTAGCTAACAGAATTCTCGATGTGCATACTTGCCGATCTTTATATTAGCTGGGCATTACAAATGATTCCGCAACTTTGCTTCCGACGACAAGAGGTTCCCCAGTCTAATTGCGTCAAGTGCTGATATCTGACACTGATATTTGCATATTTCATCTCAGCATGTTCAAAATTGTGAAATAATGTTGAGATGCAACTACCCGCTACAATGCGATATTCAACGTGAGAGAAAACAAAAGAAGGACACGCTTTGTCTCATCAAACTCAGACCATATATTAATATTTATGCAAAATTCCCATCTCTGACTCTGTACCACTTCCTTCAACAACACCTGCCACCCAACACGTAAAATGCTTATATCAGTTACATGTTTCCCATAACTTTGAATGGTTTTAATTGTTGTGGAGAAACAGCGGTCTATTTCTATCATCGAAGGAAGCTATCTAGAAAAGAGGAAAAGGAAGAAGAAAGAAAGCAACAGAAGACATTGTCTTCTATAGCAAACGGACTACGGGGCAGTCGCGGCTTGCAACATGAGGAGGATCACGTGAATCCACACGTGATTCTCAACAATTGTAATTCTGGATAGTTTGGTGTATCCCGGTATTGGGAGACAGCAAGCATTGGGCGCGGTCCCTTTAAACAGCGAGACTTTATAGCCTTGGTTTAACTCGGAACTCGCTGAATGCGAGATCGAGACGCCCAAAGTCCCATTTCTGAGTAAAGAACAACAAGGCCAATGCCAAAACCGGCAACTGCAACAGATCAAGAATGCCGAAGAAGATGACCCCTGATTCAGGGCTCAGTTTGTGAGTGAGATCGCTGAGACCATACGCAACGGGAAAAAGTACCCAGGTCAGATTTGTCCAAATTGCAAGACACAAGTAATCTCGCTTGACGTCAAAACGCTCTGCTGCTTCCCGTCCCTCGTTGAGTGTGCTTGCGACTAGTATGAGCCAACAGAATGTCCCGAATGCAAAGAAACCCCACTTATAGTCATGATCCTGTGCTTCAACAAAGGCTCCGGCCAGATACGATACCACCCAAATCCAGGATATGCCGACGTTGGTAAGTATAGTGACCCACGATATACCAGATAGAAGTCCGAGGCTGACGCAAATGGCAGGCCAACTGACTGCCCAGTAGACGTATCGAACCCATGAGAATTGATAGAGCGTAGCTGAGTTAACGATGAATCCATTTCCTGATGCCTGGGCATAGTAGGCAACGACTCCGACGAAAAGGGTAGTGACATGAAGATAGTGGAAAACGCGATCGCTTTCTGGAGCAATAAAGCAGAAAACCAGAATAAAGAGCTGTCAAGCTTGTCAGATATTTCGTTCTCTTAGTTTTCCAAAACGAAAGCATCCAAGAGGGTCGACGCCGTGCAAGGTGATTTTCATTGGGGATAGTGATCACTTACGAAGACGACGAGGAAAATTCCTTCAGCAGCCCACAGGAAGCTCGTTTCGGGGACCGTCATGTTGCGAGATAGCTGCTGTTCGTCAGATAATTGATCGAAAATGAATGCTGGCTGTACAATGAATGAAAGAAAGTAAAGAGTGTGAGATAGTCCCAGTATGGGTGAGTAAAAACAGGGAAAGCCTGCCTGTACAATATATAGAATAGCAGGCACGACTTCAGCTCCATCTAAGCGCTTAGTCTGCGTTTTAAACAAAATTCCTGCCATAAGATGAATATCCTATACAATTCCCACTTACCTGGCGGAAACAAAATTTGCAGTATCAAATCTTTTGTCATCTGGCAAGACTTCCCCGGCAAAGTACAGGCAGCTCCCCCCTTTTCAGGTGAACGTCCAAGCTTATGACACAATCCGCTATTTGCTTCCGCATACGAGACCCCGCAACCAATCAGGGGTTGGATCCTTCTCGCTTACAATTATACTTCCGCAGTCATAACTGCTTACTCACTTAAACTGATTTGCTTCCGCCTCCAATACATGTCGGAAGCTGATTAATTGAGGCCTTTTCCTAATAGATCTTTTCTTCCGTTAGGCAACAGTCAATCTGATATTTGTTTCCTCCGCATGATTAGCTCCTTATCTATAACAATATTACAGAGTAGTCTCAAGTGCACACCTGAGTCGCCTAAACCAATTTGCTTCCGCCTCGAAGGCACGTCGGAGCCTTCTTCAAGCTTTCCACCGTTGAGCACCAACGTATCTGCAGAACCGGCGCTTCTCAAACTGAATACTGCAGACGGCCCCGTCAATGTCGAAAGCATACATTGTGAGTGGAATCAGATCGATGCGTGCTAGAAATGACCAAGGATTTTCCTATGCAGAATGAACCTACAACTCACTAATAATAGGCCTGTGATCGGTGTAAGAGTCGGAAGAAAAAATGTACAGGTGAGACGCCGAAATGCGGCCTTTGTTCAGCACAGGGAGCGGACTGTCATTATGCGCCCGAGCGAAAGTTTAGAGGGGCTGCGAAGAACAGGTAGGTGGATTCCTGATGTTTACACTATGTTTTGCGTAACGCCTTTATATTTTCCCAGCTTTGGTATATTTAACGGCTTTACTGATACTGACTGTTACCAAGTGGTTTTGGTAAATGGCGGGAACAAATAACCAACGCAAGCGAGTTATATTCACAAGATCCGTCGAACCCAACTTTGCTTCCTGTCGACAATGTCCCATCATTATTTAACAAAACTTACAATATCTCTGCGAACTATGACCAATCAACATCGGAAGTTTTACCCATCGCATTACACAAGAAACCCGAAAATCATAACCAAACCTGGGCTCTCACAACGCCAACGGGAGATAATACGGACTCTTCGGGACAGCTTGATCCGCAAACGTCACACTCAGTTTCCCTAATCTCCAATCGCTTTGTATCAAAACTTCCCTCCTTTTTAAGTCCTTCAAATTACGGCCAACAATTACAATCAATCCAGAAGCAAGTACAGTTGGCCCAGGCAGAGGATAGACCAACCCCATTATTCGCAAGTCACATATCAGTCCGTCTGATCCAGAATTCATTCTCCGACATCTATTCACCGGAAAAAGTCATCATCCCTTTGGCCCAGCTGGTAGAGCTCTTCCTGGACGTGGAAGGCGGAGCTTCCTCAGATCATGTCTCCCGAGATCCCGACGCCAAAGCGAAATGGGCCATCTTGAATGCTTCCCTAGCATTGGCTACCAAGGCCAAGATGGCGCCCGGAGATCACTCGGCCAGTGCTATCGGGGGCATTGCTTTTGCCTACCATCAAAACGCTCTCCGCGTCTTGGAAGACCTTCTTCTAGCACCTCCCTCAGTCTGGTGCGTACGCGCTCTTCTCATGATGGCTACGGCCACTTGTCAACTGGAATCTGGAATGACTAGCCCCTTGGTTTTGGCGACGAACGCAATCAAGATGCTTCGAGTATTAATCCATCAGGATACTGGTTTATATCTGAACAATAATACTAGCAGTAACCGTGAACTGCTGAAGGATATTGATCATTTATATACAGTTGCGAGACGCTTCACAAGTCACCGACGGGACACGGCTTCGCAGATGATTGCATAGTGTTTTAAATCTGGTCTCCTCTCAGCGTTTCATTACTGTAAACACCTCATCATGTCGTGAATTATTAAGGGTTATGCGCGATACTATTGCCTATAAAGATGAAACAGTAACTAAGGAGCTCCGGCCTCCAGGAGCATAACATCTCCGACAAGAATGTCATGAACCGAAATTTCGGACGGCTTGCCAGACCTAACAACCTTGACGATTCGGTCATCCTTTTTCTTGCTCAATTCGGCATCCACGGCAGAGACACGCTGGTTCATTCACTCCTAGCCTTGTCAATCAATTTAACCAAGCCAGTGCACCCTTGGTAACCTGTGGCATGTATCAATGTCATGGACGCCGTCAGGCCGTCATAAAAAGTATTTATGTCGTAAGTTTAGAAATGGAACTCTGGCCGGTCGGGGCCACAGCCCTTTATTCTCCCGCAATCCAATGATGACTTTTCACGGGTGAGGCCAGCTTCAAGGTATCCTGTGGCTAGCCTCCGCAGTGAAAATGCCCTTACTTACCTTATAGGGCAGGTCGGTGCATAGAACCTAGAGAGTTTATATTGGTTTACGAAGCATTATAGCAATTGCCAAAGGGATTGACAATGTATACCTGAAATAAATCTTAGGCTAGCTGAGACTAAGGGCGCAAGCAGCACTACAATGGTCTGCAATAAGGAAAGCTGTGTTAGTATACCTTACAAAGACCAAAGGGGAATATACCGTGCGATAGCTGAAAGGAGTACTTGCTCAAAAAGAAGGCAAATATTATATAACTTACTATTGCTATTACAAAGTCACAATAATCTATATTCCAAGACTTAAATAATACATAGCTTACGAAGTCTTATAGTAACTGCAATCTATCTTCTGGAAGATAATAGTTGTCCTTATACACTAGAATAAGCACTAAGCATAAACCGCCTATCCTTAATCAAGGCGATTGAATACGTAACTAGTACTAACACCTACGAATAACGTTGCTGGTTTTTAAGCTCAAATTGCAAAGAATTGCTAATCGGATTCCAAAGGGAACCATAGAAACATCGAATCTAACTAATAAACTAACTTGAATACGTCGTTGTTGCAAAAGAATCCGTAGCTATCCATGTTGATAAGGAAAGAATGAGCAAATGGTATTGCCGCATCGTTTTCGGTAAGCTGGAGAGCGTAGTTAGCGCATACGAGGCCTGGGCATGCGTAGGGCGCCTCCAACAATTACCTGAATGAGGCCGGTGACAAGGATCATAACGAAGTCGCCGGACACCCTCTGGGCGTTCGTGGTGGTGATCTGGTATCTTGCAGTATCTAAGTAGGGCGCCTACGCTAAATTAGTGCCACGTCCTCTCGTACATGCATGTTCCATTGTCGTACGGTCCACTTCTGCCTGATAGCCTCGACTCCCTGACAAGTTTCACTCTCGAAAGTTAGGGTCGAGTTTTCTCGCTGGAAGGTAGTTAGCGGGGACTGCCGAAGATGCATGACCCCGGGAGGCTTGCAAGCAGGCGGAGAGCATACATAATAAAGCTTGACGAAGCTATCGCGGTCCGCCTGGAGGTCCCCATAGTACTTGCTCGCAAACTGGGCGTTTGTATCGACAGTCAATATGGCTTAAAGCAGATGCGCGGTAAGAGAGGCACCCTTATGGGCGAGACGCTGGGAGAGGCACTCGGAGACATACAGGCAAGCTCGTCGGGCGGTAAGCCTTTTGCGCACATTAGTATATTAGCGCAAGCAAGCAGGGTAGACGCAATGGCAGTCACTCGCTATCCATATTGACTTCCTGAAAGTTTGAGCACGGAGCTTGCTTGACACCAAAAGGCGAGGGTTTTTAGGGGTGAACTCTTGAGGTAAGACAGTGAGTGAGTTGTGAAAAATAGTATGCTAAAGGGAAGTGAGACTATTATATAGTAGAATAGGAAGTTTCCTAGTGTTACGACCTAGCTTTTATAGTTGTGACAATGGGCCTATGGGGTTGGCGCCGCTGGGTTAACTATTGACCGATTATTATGACTTAACCTTTTCTTATGATTTAATTTAGCAAAGGTATATACCTTAGATTAAGTATAGACTAAAGGATTAATTAAGAAAGGATTATTTATATAATATACCCTTAATAAATTACTACTATAAGCCATTATAATTTAAAAAAAAAAAAAAAATTTAATACCAATTTTAAAAAAAATAGTTAAACATATAAAATTTAATTTTCTATACTTTTTAAATAACTTGAATAAATATTTATTAATAAAATATTAAAATTAAATATAAATTAAATGATTAAGGCCGGAATCATTACTATCTTCAATGCCGCCCAAGCCTCACAGTCGGTGTGGAATATGGAATCGTACTAAAGGGCCTGCGGTCAACCCATCAGCCTTAAATCACCTCGCTATGACAGCTACATGTAAATGCGATACACTTTTAACAATAGAGAAACATCTTCTATACGTGATGAAATATATATCATGCAGATATAGTACTCAAGTCCCCGATCCGATGTTTAAATCCCCCGACTGCGAAGTTTGTCCTAACGAGCCTGTTTATATGTTCGGATGAGAGTCCTTAACCGGGCTGACCTTTTCTAGCACGGATGCGAGATGCAGCACTGTGGACTCAGCGTGCCAGCTACTGACAAGTTGTACACCGATTGGCATTCCCTCATAACTTGTTCCGAACGGGATTGACAGTCCCGGTAGTCCCGTTACAGTGAAAGGCGTGGTGGTCGAACAAATGTTGAAGTTACTCACGGTCTGCCCGTCAATCGTGAGCTCTTCAACAGCGTGCCCATGCGAGGGCAGTGGGATCACAGGGCACGAGTGCATCATACTTCTGGAAATATTCGGCAAAGCCGTCCTTGAGCCTATCAATTGCCTGCTCAGCATCAACGAAATCGGCCATTGGTGTTTCGGGAGTGTTCAACATGCCCCGAGCATTCTTGAAAATCTTTTCTTCGGGTTGCCCGCTGGTGATTTTCACCATGGGGGGTTTCATCTCATTGACATGAATGCTTAAAAACACGTCCAGGGCGAAGTCCTGCTCCAGAGCTGGGATGCGGACAGACTCGATGGCGCAGCCTGCAGCTTTGAGAGCCTCGGCGGCAGCCCGGACAGTTGAGCCAACCTCACGATCAATAGGGCCAAACCCCGGCTCTACTAGCCAGCCGACCTTGAGCTGTCGTTTGGGCATCGCTCCGACTCCAGCATCAAAGTTGGCCCCCAATGACGAAAATGCATCTTGCCCGTCGGGGCCAGCCATCACCGAGTATGCCAGAGCCAAGTCGCGAACGCTTCGCGCCATTGGCCCTGTATGCCAGAACCGGCGAGGCTCTCGGGGCCATACGCCTGTCATAGGAATACGTCCGTGGGTTGGCTTGAGCGCCATGATGCCCGTCATCGCAGACGGGCCGCGTACTGAGATGCTCAGATCGGTGCCCAAGCCAATAGGGGAGAGTCCCGCAGCAATGGCCGCCGACTCTCCGCCGCTGGAGCCCCCTGGCGTCTTCTCAAGGTTCCAAGGGTTGTTTGTCCTGCCCGTGAGGAGATTCTCAGATTCGCAGGCGTAGGAAAATTCCGGGAGGTTGGTCTTCGCAAGTAAAATGGCGCCGGCGGCCTTCATCCGCGCAACGCTGACGGCGTCGGACGAAGGCACGCGGCCTTCGAAAATTGGCGAGCCGCGTTGCGTCGCCACGCCTGCGGTATCAATCGAATCTTTCACGGTGAAGGGGACGCCATGCAGGAGGCCGAGATCTTTTGCACCAGACTGCACTGCTGCGTCTGCGGCTTTGGCATCCTCCAACGCACTCTTATTAACGGTGACGATAGCATTCAGCTGGGGGTTCAGAGAATTCATGCGGTCGAGGTGAGCCTGCATAACTTCGACGGCAGACACTTTGCCCGTGCGAATCAGCTCGGCAAGCGCCGTAGCGTCTGAGTATCTAATATCCAGACTCATGATGCCTTGCTGTTCTGACAAAGACTCGTAAATGTTCTTTAATACTGGTTTTTCCACCACAGAGGATGAACTTGGAAAAGAATGTTTGGCTGATAGGAAGGTGATGACGTCTTTTACAAGGGCTGAGCCTAGTGTTGAGAAATGAACCGCTCTTTATAGAAATCTACTCAGGCTTCATGTGATTCCACCTTACCTTCTGCTATCTGCTGTCTTACCAATCATCTCAATATTTATTTGCTCTGACATCTTTTTGCTCTGACATCTTTGCTTCAAACCGATATGACGCACTCAGAATGCGCATAACTTCGCCTACCAGACAAGTTCGGAAGTACGTTAATAATCTGGCCTGGCAGGTAACTGTTCCAAACAGGTACGACTGCCTTCTCCTTGTGACACTAGCACTCAAGCTTAATTTGTAAGCCATAGAGACACTTCTGTTCCTGGCACTTTCTGCCGCATTCGTACTGGTGGCTATAATTACAGCGGCCGCTTGATCTGTTGAAACGGAGTTTCCCGCTTTTTGACCCTGTTAAATTCTATCAGCGGCCGTTTTTGCTAGGTCAAAGTTCAAGGTTCTATGGTCTCTCTGGAGGTTGCCCTTGTAACGATATAACATTTAGGATACACACTAGGAAATATTTCCAGAGCGCGTGTCTCAACAGAAGCGTCATATAATAAATGATCCCCTCTAGGCCGGTTGAGAATTCAAGGCCAGTGGGTGTCAGTCGTGCCTCGTTAACTACTGGTGACTACTAAAAACTTTCACAACAAGGCTTTTCAAATTGGTTTCAAAGGTACAAGACATGCTTTTTTTTCATTGACTAGGTATCTACCTTAGTATTGGATTTGTAAGTTTTATTCTAATTGTATCATGCATACAAATCACTGTGGGGGGTCGATATGTCCGGTCCCTATGTTTGGTTGATATGTCCGGACATTAGGTTACTAATCGATCACACGTAATCCGATTTTTTATACTATCTAGCAGGAACACTTAGAGACATACAGCCCACCGCTGTCCTCGAGGCACTGTATATATCGTATAATAGAAGTACGACTTTCCGAAGACGTTTCAAGTTTTTGGAGTAAAGTAACCTATGATCTGAACAAGTGGCGGGACGAATTCCTCCACCAAAATATGCATTTCTTCAATGAGTAAGATTAGTATCGACGAGCGCAAGATTAGCTCACGCGACGTAAAGAGGAGCTAAGGCAGCGGACCGAGGGGGTAGCTGCTCAGTGGCTGCCGTTTCCACCCGGCGATTACACCGAAGAGGAGTACGTTTTCGAATACTCAGCGGATGGGATCAAAATGAAATAGTCTGAGCTGGTGGCTCCGTGGAAAAAATTCACTTGTAATATATGACTATGGTATTACGGCATATAGCAAAGTATTAGCGCGCACCAGTGCCAGAGGGGCAAGACTGCAGAGCTACGACTTGTTGAGCAGCCGTGTCCCGTTATTGCAGGGTATCCTTGACCGATCTGTCTGTGGATCTCGTAAATTGTGTATATATAAGAAGTCCTGCCCCGACGTATTGATAGATAATGAAGACCTTTCATCAGTACAATAATACACCCAACTACACTTCTCAACATGTCCATCATGTACATCACTTGTCGATGGGCTTGCCGTCGCGGCGTTTTACTTGGCCTAGCGCACTGGTCTGGGTCTGAAGCAAACCAACCTCACCCGTCCCTGACAAAATGTACCAAAGTTTGAGCCGGGTTTCATTACTGTACCAGCACGACAATTTCTCATCAGTGTTTAGCCATCACGAGCCATCACGCTCGAGGTATGGTGCCAATGTATCTTGGTGCTTCCTGAATGATTCGTCGTAGCTCATAACCCTTTCAAAAATTTCTGGATTCGGAACCCTCAGCCACTGCCAAACTCCTCCGATCAGGCAATCCGCGTAGTTAAAAGTAGTACCTTCTACGAACGGGCCCTCAGGATGTTCGCTAAGAAGCTCCTTAGTCTTCTTCAGAGCGTCTTGAGCGTTGGCCCACGCACCATCCCAAACCAAGGGGCTCTCGGCGAACTCCGATAGCAACGACACTTTAAAAAAAAGGCGCATATACATTATTAAAATGTGTAGTTGTACGCGGATTATAGGTTCGGCTGTATAACCTATAGCAAACATCTGCCCCAAGCCCCATCATTAAATCGTGGGCGAGCCGTATTGCGCGCTCCTTGTAGCCATTGTCGAGCCGCATAGATGGTGATGGAAATAGCCGTTCGAGCTCGTCCACAATAGCACGTGAGTTTTGAACAGTTGATCCGTTAGGAAGTGTTACTGCCGGAAGAGTATATGGAAACTATGTATTTTCGTCGATAACATTAAGTTTCACGCCTTTGGATGTAAGAAGATCTTTGATGTCGGAGTATTCAGTGTGCACAACCTCGTAGGGGACGGCTTTATAATTGAGCACCAAACGTACTGATTTCCAGTTAGAATTTGTTACGATATGATATAAGAGAGAGGGGCAGGCTTCCTGCCCTACTTTTCCAAGTGTTGTTTGAGTAACACTTGTTTACTCTTCCAGCAAGGTCGTAGAATGTTATAGGTTTGGACTCCATTCTAGGCGATGACCAGATCGTGGTGGCTGTAGCAGACTTACTTCTGACTGGGCTGAAACAATGAGATAAAGTGAGTTCATTCTGGCTTTATATACTCCTTTAATTTACGCTGGTCCCATAACTGACCATTAGTTTGTCATTTATTCGCCGCTTTAGTGCTTAGGAGGTGATATTTAAAAGTCTTCGGGATATATAATTGGAAATGGACGTCAGCTTTAATAGAGTGGTAGCGAATGGCGACCCAAGATTACAGATACACTTTGGTAGATTAAATACTAATCACCGCTAGGTTTGCGTCAGGGTTCACGTCTCTCACTGGTTGTATTCCTTTCTTCAATATGGATCTCGTGTGGCGCGGAATCAACTAGGACGGTGGTTCAACCGCTTTTGTTGATGACCTCACCATGCGGTTGACGGATCAAACGGCCAAAAGACAATCGTGGAGGAATTTAGTCGGGCTACCTTCAGCCTGTACTATCATCGAATTTCGACTCTGAGTATGTTGGGCAATTTTGTACCGGTAAATAGCAAGTAGGAATTAAAAGTATGCCTGTGGAGGCCATAAGGTTCATGCGATCAGGCGCACGCTAGCCGATGCTTATGCTTAATGTTCCGAATCAGTACATAGGTAAATTTTTGATCAGCACCTACGACTAGCTGGCTCACTCCAGCCTTCATCACACTATTTCAACGTCAGGTTCGGCACAGTCAGCTCACGCCCGATCACACAAACATGACAAATTAGTAGCTGCTTGGGACAGCGTAAGCATGAGGCGTATTGTGACACATGTCGTTCAAAAAAAGAGAGGGGGAATAAGAAGCCTCGTGAATGCAATTCAGAGCTCCGTATCAAACGTTTTTCAGCAACAAACGACAAGGCAGCTTATCCACGGTGCTGGTAAGATCGCTTCGATTTGCTTGTATACATATACCTACACCCAAAATACAGATGTCCAGTTAGTCTTGTTTCAGGCTACTATTTATGCAATCTCAATCGCCTAGTCAATGCAGTCGTCACTAAAAGGTTTTTCCAAAGTAGTGGTGGTGATCTTACAACCGTTTTTTTCTCGGCTTATACGTTTCTGACTGCATCAAGAGTTAGATTCAGAATTATCAGATATGGATCTAGTAAGAATAGAGTCAAAGCTATATACATGAGAATGGCTGCTTCTTTTGGAGATGGCGTTGAAAAAAGTCAGCCTGCCGCATTTGACCATATTGTCCATGTCCACAGCCATGCTTGCCGCCCGGTATAAGGAGCATCTCGTATATTTTCCCTGCTTTGTTTAACGCATTTGCAAATTGAAACGTCGATGACGGATCTACATTGTCGTCTAGATCCCCAACAATCAGCATAAGGTTCCCTTGCAACTTCTCAGCATTGAGGACATTGCTCGCATCCTCGTACGGCTTATCAACGGGCCAGCCCATCCACTGCTCATTCCACCAAATCTTATCCATGCGGTTATCATGGCATCCAGAGTCTGCTGCCGCCGCTTTATAGAAGTCTCCGTGATGGATCAGTGCACCACCCGCACTTTGGCCGCCAGCAGATGTGCCCATAATACCAACGCGCTCAAGGTCCATCCATGGACGCGTCGCCGCTGCCTCTCTGATCCACTTGATGCGGTCGGGGAACCCTGCGTCATGAATATTTTTGTAGCAGACGTCGTGAAAAGCTTTCGATCTCCAATTTGTCCCCATGCCGTCGAGTTTTACAACGACGTAGCCTCGGTCAGCCCAGCCGCGATACCAAGAATAATTCGAAAAAGCTTTAGGGGTATAGTAACCCTGTGGTCCCGCATATATCTCTTCGAGGATTGGATATTTATTATTAGCGTCAAAATTTGCAGGTCGAATGATAATGCCGTGTATCATAGTTACTCCATCACGACCTGGGGTAGAAAATATCTCTGGAGCATTCCATTGAGAGTCAGCAAGGCGAGCGAGCTGGCTTTCCTGGAGAGTCAAGATTTTTGCGCCAGTATTTCCATCCCGCAACACAACTTCTGGGGGACAATTGACTCTTGACCATGTATCGATCAAATAGCGATAATCTGGAGACCACTTCCAGGAATGAGTTCCGTTGCCATCGGTAAGCATTGTGAGCCCTGAACCATCAAAGTTGATCCTTGCAAGTTGAACGTAATACGGATCTTGGCCCTCGACCATACCACAGCCGGAGAACCAAATCTGGCGCGCCTTCTCATCTACTCTACTGACAGCCTTGACGAGCCAGTTCCCGGTCGTAACTTGGTTCTTCAAAACACCCTGCGATAGGTCATAGAGGTACAAATGATTCCAGCCATCACGCTCGCTAGCCCATATCATCTCCTCTGTGTCTGAGATCAAATGACGATAAAGTTTGGTGGAGTAGTCGATGAATGTTTTGGTACTTTCGTCTACCAAGACTCGAACGTGGCCATGCACAGAGATTCCAATAACTCGCAAGTGTTGATGGCCTCTCTCGTTGAAAATGAATATATACTCTTCTCCGCTCTTATTCCACCCAACATTTGTTAGTGTGTATGGATTGCGGAACAGAGCATCGTCTGTTGGTATTTCTTTGCGCTGACTTAAATCGAAAAGACGAGGTCTATCAACTCTGACTTGATGACCAGCTTTGAGGTACTGAATAGACTTCATTTTAGGCTGAAGCTGTTCAGAAGGTGAAGACTCAACCAGGTGCATCTTATGGTCATGTTCGGGCGTATACTGCCATATAACAGCGAATTGTCTGTCGGGAGAGATATAGATTCTTTCCTCATCATATAGGTCAGTTTCGCCATTGTTGTTGGCAAGGATTTGCTCATCTCCATTCTCATAAGTAGACCAAACTGTTCCATTTCGTATAGAGATTAGGGGAAATCCGTTGCCATTGTTGGATTTGCGAGCGCCATCCTCACCACGCAGCAGATTATCATCAATATAAATGGCATCTTTGTCTTCTTCCTTTGGCGCAGCATATAGAACCTTTGAATTTGAATCTTCTTTGACATGTATTCTCCATATGTGGCCATTCCAGGTTGTGAAGTGGCCGATTTTCCCCACTTCAATCACACCTCGCCAGACTGGCTCGCACGAGTGATCAATCCACTCTATCGTTACTGGGGAGCTGCATCTATTGAGAAATCGAATTGATACTTCGCTGGCCGCATATGGGGAAGCGACCTCTGTATTTAGAAACCTTCCCTTCAAATTTGCATTGTCGAGAGGACTGTTCCATTCCATATCAGCTTCAGTTAGAGACTTCAAGTCTATCCACCGACCCATCAACCGCTCTACCTCCTGAGCTAGAGTATCCTCGGCAAAGCCCCCTTGGCGAGTGGCCTTTAGAGCATTGATAAGCACAAAATTATGAGCACTTCCAGGCAGTTTGAGTTGGTACCAGAATATATCTCCGCCTGGCAGCCAATGCGGGATAACTTTGCTACTCTCTATCACGTAATTCTCCATTTCCTACTGTGAGTAAGAAAACAAGGTTATTGTTGAAATGCAAAAAGGCCGAAAGCCAGAGGGCTGTTGAGGGTTATATTTTATCAGTGATATAAAGATTGGAAATGGATTAAAAATGTGCGGTAATGTGTTCGTGAATAAGTACTCTGTACAGTTATAGAAATATAATATACCCCGCACTACAGACTATATATTACTTCTGCATTACTAATACATAAACGGCTCATTAATTATAAATAAAATCTCGCTTTGGTTCTGGCATATATTTACTTGACTCTTGCTAAACCGCCCGCGCCTATAGAGATTCATTTTTGGAACACAGTCGTTGTCTTATGATAATTCTGGCATACTGAATAGCAATACCCTTTATTATTTCTACAAAGAACAAAGGCCTTGGGTCACTTGTACAAATAATTGTTTTGCTTTATGCCGCCTGTTGATAAGTCTTCTTGACAAACTCTTTGTTTCTCTCGACAAATGCATAAAACGAGCTCATTGGAACTCCCCAGCTTTGAACCCTGTCCATGTCGACGAATTGAACCATGTCACGCATTGCAAACTGTCCGAGAATGAAAGGGTTGCTCTTTTTCTCCTCGATAGAGGCATCTGACATATACTCGGCCTTCAGTTGTCGTCCAGCAGTGGCTGAGAGTCTTTCAAGAATCTGCTCAGGGCGAAGGAGCTCGTCGGCAAGCTCAATCTCTTGGCCGGTAAACTTGGTAGGGTTAAGAATTGCGGCAGATGTGAAGCGGCCAATGGTGTCCTCGTCTACCATGGGCAGCGTGGTCTCCTCCAGCAGAGCAGTGTACCATATTCCTGACTGCGGAAGATCGCCATACATGATGACTTTTGGCGGCAGGTAGTTTGCCATGAAGTTGCCTGGCCGCAGTATGGTCCAGTATTTGAAGCCCGCATCACGCACTTCCTTCTCGATGCTCTGTTTCGACAGCAGCACTATAGCCATGACGCTGTCTGGGTCCCAATGTTCAAGTCTCTCAGGGGCGTTCACAGCAAATCCACTAGAGTACAAGATGTGTTTTACTCCTGCATTCCGTGCAGCTGCAATGATGGATTTCGCCCAGCGCAGCTCAGCAGTCCAGTCATTGAAGTCGGGACGGAAATTGAGAAAGGCAGCAGTACAGCCAGCCAAGGCTCGTTCAAGAGCAGACGAATCGTCGAAATTTCCAGGGAAGAGCTTGGCGCCGAGGGCCTCGATGGATTGTGCTTGAGGCGAAGACGGGTCACGAACGAGGGCCGTTACTGCGACATTCTCGGAGAGAAGTCTGCGAGCAACGGCGCCGCCTTGTGTGCCGGTGACACCGCAAACGAAGACTTTGGGTTGAGCCATTCTGATTTAGTCGTAGAAGGAATTTGAGAGGTGTAATATTTGCCTTGTTTCAGTTGACGACAAGTCGCTGCGATAAACTCAGCCCATACCAGTCTTCTGGGCGAGACGCACGCTCATTAATATATTCATTGCAAAGACTATCATCTGAACAACTGCCATGCTGTGATTGTCCGCTGCGAATTCTCCTGAGATTAGCTTATGAATCGTCATCTGTAAAGGATTTACTAGCTGGTGGGCGGAGCTCCGCCCGTTACAAAAGCCGGTGGTAGATTCATAGTAGACGGCGGAATTCCGCCGAACCCACTTTAGATCACCAGCAGGCAGAAGCTCACAACTTTCATCTCATCCCTTACACTCACAACTTGATACTCGGTACTCATAGAACTGTCCATCCAGACTCACCAATCAGCTGGCGGCGGGATTCCGGCGAAAGTTAGTGGCTCATAGACACGACATGCTCTCTAGAGCCTTAACCAACCATGTCCTTTACGGCTCGTGAGCGCTACAATCCACCGCCCCGAAAGAAGAGTTGCGCGGCATGCATCAAGGCCAAGCGCCGCTGCGATTTTGCTGTCCCGGCGTGTTTGAGGTGCTCGCAGCGCCAGATTCAATGCGAGTATCCGTCACGTACGCCACAGGCCAAGGCCAACGTCAAGGTCAAGGCCTCTAGTCGTGTTGCATTCGAGCCGGCGCCGTTGCAGGACGTGGCTGTTCCTGATGGCGCCTTGGGCGATGACTGCCCGGAGGGAGCCAAGCCAATGGCCTGCCAATTCGGACCTTCTGCGAACGTAGATGAAGATTCCAGGCAGGACAGCATGCATGGATTTCTCGGCGACCTTGCCACTCTTGACTACGGTGTTGAGAGTCATGGCTACGATGTTGTGCAGCAACCGTCCATGCTCACGGCGCCAGCTACCAAGGGACTTCATGATAGACTGACAGAGGTTATTGCAAGAAGATTACAGTTCTCTTTGGATCAAATCCAGAAAGCGCCCAAGACCATGGTGATGGAGATGCAAACACCGTGGTCGCATCCACTGCTCTATGCCGACAGCATGCCCCGTTCGATGCAAGGTACGAGAGCATTTCTTTGTCCCGTTATTGGATTTAATGTAACTAACACGATTAACAAATAGACGCCCTTTCTTCTTGTGCACTTTATTTGTCAAAGAACCAAGCAAATACACCCGTCATTCTTCGTTGCATCGAGTCTCGAGTGCAGGATTTGTTGTGCGAGCCTTTACCAACGACGCCAATGGACAGCCTCGCTCATACCCAAGCTCTGCTCCTCTACCATATTATCCGCCTCTTCGATGGGAACATCAGTGCCCGAGCATCAGGCGAGCGCACCATTCCCATCCTCGAGACGTCTGCAATCGGCCTCCTCGCGCACGTCATCTTCGACACAGAGGGAAATTGTTCAGATCGTTTCTCCGAGTGCTGTCTGGCCACGCTCTCGGATCTGTGGAAAGACTGGATATTCCAAGAATCAGCACGGCGGACGCTCCTATTTACCTTTTTCTTTCTACAGGCATATCGCGTGCTCACAGGTAGCCAGAACCTGTATCAGTGCGATGGACGGTTGGGCCTATGCCACTCGTGGATGGTGTCGGAGCACTTATGGCAGGCGGAGACAGCGTTGGATTTTAGGAACGCTTGGCGACAGAGAAATCATTTCCTCATCATTGACGGGCAATTCACCGTAATGCTCAGTGAAGCAGAGGTCGGTGATGTCGACCTGTTTGGAAAGATGCTGCTATCCGCAGCGGTGGGAATTCCAGAGTTGGAGGCTTGGTTTGCCAGTCGGGGGGGTTCGTTGAAATGACAAAGTGAAGACGGAGCGAACACTAAGTGCGACGGTACGGACCTCCTTAATACCCGAAGAATGTAGATTTGGCTGCCTATATAAGATGGTCTATGTTGTCGGCAGCTATTGGTAATACTACCAAGAGCGATGAACTATAACCCGGAGACGAACAGGGGTACGTAACATAGTAGGTGTCTTGTAAATAAGATGGTGCTCGGGTTTGCACGGATCCGTGGATCTGCTAGCTACGAGAACACTTGAGACCAAGAGACTTACTCTACAGCGCTAATGTGAGCCCCATGGGGAAGTCGGCCATCCTAACGATTCTAGAGTTGGCGGATGGGCTATTATAGACCATGCAGTTCGTCGCCCACACTAAAAACTAAAAGTTGTTACGCGGCCGGCGTCGGCAATTTCAAGGGGGCCCCTCCCTCTTCGTCAATCGCACAGCAATGGAGCCCTCTCGGTCACTCCTCGTCCTTCTTTGTCTCCCTTTTCTTCACCTACAGACGAAAAACCAAAGCACCAACGCCAAGTCTATAGGACACAGCTTAACCAGTCTCTCAACAACGCTGGCTATCCGCACGAGACGGCATGCCGCAAAATTCACGTCCAGCTCGTAGCAGAGGCTGCAAGCAATGTTTACAACGGCACGTCAAAGTAAGTCTTGATTTTTTTTTTTTGAGGGATGACAGAGTTCTATATACCTATGCCGTGATCATGTTACATCCTGGCGTTCCTTGCCATTCATATGGACATTCTTCTCATCACCGCATTCTTCCACCTTCTACCAATCCACACGCGTATGCAGGCAAAGATTGACACATGCCTCTCTACGACAGTGTGATGAGCGTGTTCCTTGCTGCAGACAATGCTCGCGCTTAGGTCTCTCTTGTTCTGGACCCATACGTGGTGCCGTATTCCTGGACATGACCAGCAGGATATTGAAACGTGAGAGTGGCCGACGCACCAAGGCTGCAAAGTGCAGAGCAAAATCGTCTACACCTACCAACATTCAGGAGAGCATCGGAAATCCAGATGACAGCTCCCCAATTCGATCAGTTAGCGAGCGTCCTTCGCCTTGCCCGTCGACTGCCAAAGAATCCTCTTTAACTGCCGTGTCGCCCGCAGACGAATCTCCAGCAATCCCGTTTCTAGAAACGCCAGAATATCTGGAAGAGACACTCTTCCTTGACCCTGACTCAAGCGACTTCACCACACAGCCAGATCTCGACCAGGCTTTACTCAATATGGCCAACACGCAAGGGCAACTTCTATTCCATCCATGGGTGGATGACATTTGTAATAATGAATACCACCTTTTGGGCATATTCGTCGATTTAATTACAAGTTCCAGGCGTCCCCAGCGCTCATGGGTGTTTGAGCTACCCAACATCATGGCCACTACGAAGTCGCCGTCTGTCAAATTCTCCATTCGTGCAGCAGCTCTCATCTATTATGCCGTCTCAAATAGTGATAATGCTACTGCTGCGGATGCACTTCACTGGTACCTTGCTGCACTGGAGAGCTATCGCATGTCCCTTCACGACTCGGGCCACAAGCGTCTTTGGGATGCAAAGGCACTAGGGAATAGTCCAAATACCTCGCCGTCATCTCCATCTATAGATGAAAGTGTTCATTGCAACATGATCTACGTACCCATGATGTTTGCCTACTTTGAGCAGATGCAAGGCGCCACTCCTGACGCAGGCCTGAAGCACCTCAATATAGCTTGCGATATACTTCAGGCCATCGGCCCATATGCCTGTTCCTTTGGGATCCAACATAAAATGTTTCGATCCGTTCGGTCTCTTGAGGTAAGAATGCACTGCAGACTTTTTTCCACTACAAGCCGCAGCGAAGATGTCTCCCCAACTATACTAACTCCTCACCCTAGGCTTTCCAAGCTATCCTCCGAAACAAGTCGGCAAAGTTTGCGACTGCTGACTGGTTCCAAGTACCTTTTGCACAAGAGCCCAAGGCACCTTGGGATCGCATCGTTGATGTCGCCTTTGTATTTCTCCGCCAAGTTCGCCTCCCTCAAGTTGACGAGCCGGCTTCGAATATTCGTGATGGAATTCGCGCTATTCAAGATTTGCCAAGCAAGCAAAAGTTGGAGTTAGAAGTGGCAGTCAATCATGTCGTGATGGAGCTCGTGTCCTGGTGGAAAGAGTATGTGGGGGAGGATATTACAATTCCTCGCGTCGCTAGACCACTCAGTTTCGAGGACATATCGATATCAGCAGAGTCCTTGGCACTCGCCGTGTCTCAAGGTCCCTTCATCTACGGCGATACACACGCCGCCGGTGCCATCGCCCTCTTCAACGCTCTAACCATCATCACTCAGCACATTTTATTGCTTATCGCATTGTCGAAGCCTCCACAGACTAACCTTGGTGGACCAAGTTCTGCTGTTCTGGCCTTCCAAACATCCATATCTACTCAGGCATCATCCATCTTGCACGCTGCTCGATATATCCGGGAAACCAATTCCTATTGTGGCGATGCATCGCGAGTGATGTTCGCCGTCAAGGTCGTGTCATTGCTTGCTCTGGAAGATGATCAGCGGGATCAGGCTCAAGCGATTGCGAATGATAGGCCAAGGCTTCCCTTACTAGCAGAGACCCAGGTTGAGATAGTAGCTCGGTGATCTCACAGTACCATATAGATGACATAAAAGAGGCTTTTGGAAGAATTTAAATACTATGGATTCTTAACATGACGTCTCTCGATAGATATATAAAAAACAAACGTCCATCTAATTGTCGTGTCGTGCAGAGCAAAACATCTCAGAGAACCATAACTCTTGGCTACCGGAACCTTGGTTATATATTTGCATATATTATCAAGACCAAAGATAAGCCCTTTTCAGCAGCCCATTCTACGGCAATTATCACGCTTCCTTCAGTATCCACATGTCGAAGATGGAGAATATGCAATCGGAATTATGTAGTGCAAAAATCTAGGTCTGTAATTTAGGGCAATGTATTCTTACTTTCTCTCACATGAACGGGAAGATTCCCATATATGGAGTATAAACTGTCTCTTGCCTATGATAGAGATAAAGCGCTGCAGAGGGGCCAAGCGGTAAAGGAGGCGCTCCACGATAGAGTGACGTACGAGTAGTTCTTCAGGAGAGATCCCCATTATTCTTGGCTTCCTGCCAAGATCGTGACGAATACCCGATATAGTAAATGAGCACTGTAGTATATCATTAGATATTCGTATCTAATTGGTTTCCATGTCACCATGCAGTGGATCTCAGAGCCTAGCTAATTGGCATTGGCGCTGTGCCAGGCGGAGCAACCAAGCAACCTACGCCCATCGCGAAAATTACCCAAATTGGCAACTTGTGAATCCCATGAGCGTGGACTCTTGTTTTATTTCGACATGATCGATTAATTGTTTGTCGTTGTCTGGCTGCATTGTATTTAACTACTGCTTCATGAACCAGATATTCGAAAAGAATGAATGATACCAACAGTTGCAATTGTCTCACTTTGTCAACTAAGCAATATCCTTTTTTTTTTTAAACAATCGCGGGGTTCCATTCCCTTGGTATTGACCATGAAGGTCTCTGCATTATTCTGGCTCTTGCCGGTTGTTGTGGCTTCAACTAGAGGACATCAATCGCTGGCGATACCCACCATCGAAGGACCAATCACAGGCGGTACTCATGGACACCCCTTCTCTGCTTGGGTCGGGAATATTTCAGACATCGGCTATGTGGAAGAAGAGTACTTTATTAGTGGTCAAGCGTTACGCTACAACGTAACTGGAAATCTCACTATCGACGGGAAATGGACTCTGGTCCCAATTGACCCCGCGAATTACAAGACGCGCATTCTCATCCGCCGACCTGCCAAAGAGTCTGACTTCAACGGCGATGCCATTCTCGAGTGGATCAACGTTTCTGCAGGCTACGATCTCATGATATCTGATGGCCCTGGAGTGTACGACGCCGGTTATGCCTTTGTCGGTGTTTCTGCTCAAATAGTGGGAATCGTTGGCTACCAGAATGTCACTGGAATGGCGCCTCTGGGACTGACTGACTGGGACCCGGCACGCTATGGCAGTTTAAACGTGCCTGATGACAGATATTCATACGACATTTACACGCAGGCAGCAAACCTACTCAAGTCTGGTCTGATTCCTGGCTTGAAAGCCAAGAACGTCATTGGCACAGGCGAATCACAGTCTGGTATCCGATTGAACGCTTATGCCAACGGCGTCCAACCCATTAGCAACGCTTTTGATGCTCTCATCCCTGTTATATCTTTTGGCCAAGCTTCTGACTTCAGCCGACTGATTGGTGCCCCATACACTGGCACCACTGATTTAGCACCAGCAGTGCCAACGCGCATTCGCACAGACCTGAAGATACCTGTTCATCAGATCAACACGGAATCGGAGGCTCTGTATGTCTATGTGCAAGGATGTCGCCAGCCAGACACGACCTTGTATCGGTACTGGGAAAATACTGGTGGAGCCCACGCAAACCTGCTGGTATTACAAAGGACGGCAGCCTTGGCGATATCCGATCAGCTCCCAAACAAAATCCCAGTCAACTCCGCCACGGCAGATCCTGTCAGCTGGCTGCCACCACTGGATGCCGCCTACCGACACGCGTCTCGTTGGATCCGCACAGGAATTCCACCTCCAACCTTCCCGCTGATGGAAATTGGACCTTCGACATCCATGCCCCTCGGAGTTGACTACATCCGCGACAGCTATAACAACACCAAGGGGGGTGCTCGACAGCCAGAGATCACGGTGCCAATTGCCGCTTATAACGGAACATTCATAGGAGTGAGGACCAACTTCTCTGATGCAACACTGAAGAGCTTGTACCCCACGAATAAGGATTACGTGACGAAAATGAAGGTCGCTTCAAGTGCGGCTGTGAAGAAAGGGCTGATTTTGGGTTACCAAGCAACCAACCTCGTGAATGCCGCAATTAATGCCAATGTACCTCCTTCTTAGTTATATAATTAGTATACATTAGACAACATCAACTTTAGCTTCACTTGAACTTCAAGACTTTGAAGTCACTGGTGAGAGTGAATATTTTGCAATGCGACGATTTTTTGGCGTGAATGTCCGTAAATATCGAATGACGCAACTTGGTGCATGAAGATGAGTTATGGAACCGATCTAGTCATTCCAATCTAACTGCGTACTATATATGAAGAAGTGGCTACAACATTCTCATCTCTCTTCACTCCTCTGTACTCAACCCGGCTCCTGGCAGATGACAACATGGGAGGAGCTGCAATAGCTACAACAAGAAGAAACGAAAGGAGACGTATGTATTACGACGAGGGCTCAAAATCATGGAAATTTACTTGTTCTATTTTGCATCTCTTGGTGATACTGTTATCGAGCTGCTGCTGGTCACGGCGCATCTCTATGGCCTGCTTCGTATAGCCAAACCTCAATGTCCACTTCCGACAGGGAGTGCGACTCCAGAAATCTTCTTGGACTCATCGCTCAGAAGGTAAACAATGGTTCGAGCAATATCTTCGGGTTCTAATATATCATATCCCAGAGTTGCCAAAATGCTTTTGGCGTCTCCAGGGAAGAATTGTGAAAGCATGGGGCTGTTGGTAGCACCTGAACGTTTTCACGCAGTTAGGTACTGGTCTCATCATACCCGATTCTGTTTTCAAGCGTGGACGTGAATTAATTACCTGGAAGAACGGTATTGACGCGGATGTCAAAAGGCGCAACGTCTTTTGCGATACGAGCACCCAAAGACACAACGGCAGTTTTAGCCACGCCATAGCTCAAGCATGAAGGTCCATTACTCAAAGCCGCCATACTTGATACGTTAACGATGGATCTCTCCGTCTTATCTCCTTTGTGACGCAGGGCTGTCATGGCTCTCACTTGGCTGCGTGTGCAGTAGAAGACGCCATCCAGGTTGACTCCCATGTGCAGCCGCCACATGTCGTCGGATTCGTCCAGCAGGGTTGGCCCTGCATCACTACTCTGCCTAGCAACCTGGGGTACGCCAGCTACATTGGCGGCACCGTCAAGTCGGCCGTACTTGTGTACGATGCCCGAAATCCACTCTTCCACAGCTGCTGACTTGGACACGTCGAGGGCAGACATGTCGACGGCAGTGTCGGGATTCTCGCCACGAATCTCTTTGGTAGCTGATTCAAAGTTCTTCTTGTTCAGATCGCCAATGCAAACCGCGGCCGCTCCTTGTTTCGAAAGCAGCTTCGCGACAGCTAGGCCCATGCCAGAGGCGCCGCCGGTAATGGCAAAAACACGGGATGCGAAAGACATGACAGTTGGTAATATTTGATGATATTCTTCTAGTGTTCTGTGAAGCTTATCCGAGTGTGATTCTCCGGGTAGGGTGGCTTTACGTTCTCGTGTTAGAGGTGGGATACAGGGAGGCTTATTAAGGATTTGGTAGGTTTACATTGGGTTGCTCAGACGAGATTGGCTGAGCTCTTTACCTTGTATTAGTTGGTACATAATGAGTCAAGAATTTCTCCAATTAGGATATAGACTAATTCCGTACATTGGGGAAATCTGTAGAAGAAACTTGGCCTTTTGCTGGTGAAGCATGATCATAGACGCCGAATCAGGGAATCTTCCCGACAAAGAGATGTAAAGAGTTGGTTCCCCATAAGCTAAATTCCATTAGAGTTATTGCAACAAGTACTTTGGAATCTGGGGTAACGTAACTATGGGATTTCGCTCCGAAGGACAGAAGTTCGTCGCCCGAAATACGATTACCAACGTCAGCGGTCATCACCAACATTACGCCATTTTTGGCTTTCAATGTTGACACGAAATAAGATTTCCCTCGCCTACATCTCTGATCTTTATGAAATTGATAGGAATTTCATGAAGAATTAACATGTCCAATTCAGGCACATTCCTTTTACTCATAGAGTCGAATACCCTTATGGCAGGGTGCTTTACGTGCAAATGGCAGTGCTCTTTATTTAACAGACACCGTGAATAATTTGTATTTACGAAAGATTCAGATTTTCGATACTCTCAACTGCAGATACTAGCTACCATTTTTCGACTGCAGAATGCGGGTCGCCCTGTTCTTGTACTATGTTCAATATGAGCCTAGAACTTCCCATTCACTCCGTCTCTCCAAGTGTCCTGGAATTAATTGTTAGTATAATAACAGCTCTTATGGGAATCTCCATCAGTATAGAAGATTAGCTAAGTAGATACCTGATAAAAATTGACTTCGGTTCCGTATAAGCCATCAGCGCATATCGTGCGTTCTCGCGCCCCAAGCCACTGTCTGATTCCCAAGTGTCATTAGAATTTTCTGCTTTGCCGGAGAAGGTGCAGTTTTAACATACTTTTGCTCCCCCCAAATGGCATTTGAGGGCTCATATTCTCAGTGGTGTTGATTGAAACCGTGCCCGACTGAATTTTGGATGCTACTCGAAGCGCACGGCTGATGTCATTGGTATGTATAAATGCACCCAGCCCGTATTCTGTATCGTTCGCCATTTCGATTGCTTGGGACTCTGTCTTGAATGTCTGGACAACGGCTACCGGTCCAAAGATCTCCTCGTGTAGGATCCTCGCACCTGGCTTGGGATTGACGAAGACGGTAGGCTCCACATAAAGCCCCGGGTGCTGGCAAACCGCCCCCCCAACGAAAATTTGGGCCTCTTGTTTCCCCAAATTAAGAAATTCAGCAACCCTCGTGTATTGCTGTGAGTGGAATATAGGGCATGATAGCGTGGAGAGCTCCATGGGATCAGAGCCCAACGTTTTGGTATGCTCTTCAATGAGCTGCTTCAATGCCTCTAAGAAGGTTACTGATATATCCTCTTGAACAAGTATACGCGTCCCTAGGATGCAACCCTGACCATTGAAGGCTAGAAAGTTAGAGGCAGCTCGGACGGCATTGCTCAAGTCTGCATCTCGAAAGATGACAACCGGTGACTTGCCACCCAGTTCCAGAGTCACCCGCTTCAAGTTGGACTCGGTCGCTGCAATCTGAACCTTCTTGCCGGTAGCGACACTACCTGTGAAACTAATCTTTCGAATACGTTTATGAGTAGCGAGAGCATTTCCCACGTCTGCGCCACCGATCAAGACGTTGATGGCGCCGGCCGGTAATCCTGCTTCTGTAGCGAGTTCTGCCAGACGCAGCGATGACAAAGGGTTAAACTCGCTAGCCTTGACAATCATTACGTTGCCTGAGGCGAGCGCCGGTGCTACTTTCAAGGCAAAAAGAATCATGGGACTGTTGAAAGCTGTTATGGCGGCGCAAACTCCAAGGGGCTCGTGTACGACCATCTGTGATTACTTTAACAGGCACGCACTCACACATCTCGAGTTCATCTGATTATCAGTTGCGGGGGACTCACTTTAAGAAGTCCATCTTCTAATGGGTAGCTCTCACCGCTCAACTTGTCTGTGTATCCTGCGTAATCTGAACATGGTCAAATCTTGAAGGATAATGAAAAGCTTCTCAATCAGATCATCACTTACATCGTAGTATGTTTGCGAGGTTAGGAGCTTCGTAGCCAGAAGCAAATACTCTTGGCTTTCCCGTCACAATGACCTCGAGGTATGCGAGCTCTTCAGCATGGGATTCAATCAAATCCGCGTATCGGAGCAAATGACTGCGTCGACTTTCCTATTTCACAGCCGTTACTCTCAATGTGATATGGGAATGATGAAGAACTCCTAGAACACACAGGCGAGAATGCTTGCCACTCTTTCAAGCCCCTTTCTGCAGAATCCACGGCAAGCTCGACATCCTCCACAGCAGCCCATTGGAGATCTGTGATGCTCGAAAAGGAAGAGTTAGCACCCGGTATTTCTTCCCTGAATACAAGAGTACGCACCAGTCATCACTTGAGATCCATCAGTGGCTGAAGTAAGCTCATATTTGTCCTTGCACTGGGAGTCGACAAACTTCCCATGCAGAAACGGTTGGCGTGGCAGGCGGAACTTGAACTGAGTCATGTTTAATGCTACAAGTAGGTACCTAGTAGTGTTCAAAAAACGACAAGATTTAGGAAAAGTAAAGTTGTGGTTTTGACTGGCTGAATGAACTTGCTCATATTGATTATGCCAGGCTGCCTCCACCACACCGCCGTGGGAATTTATATGACGTAGCTGAAACAAAAGTAATACAGCGCACACAACAGTTCCAACCACCTATTACTCCGAAACATATTATGAAAGAGTCATTTTACATTTTGTCCAGGCGTGTTTGGCAACGCTTGACTTGATCAAAACCCGAGCTCCAAGCCTCTGATGCAGCCATCGTGACGACTGCCTGTTTGAGGTTAGACCACTCCTTACCTAAGCGGTCCGATCGATGATCAAGCCTGGCCAATGGGAGGCTGGGAATGCGAAGTGGTAGATCAGCCGATCTTGCCGATATTGAGCCGTCAGATACGTATCGCGCTCAAAGAGATTGGACCCTGGACCCCTCACACGTGACTCGACCGTGAGATGACGCGGCTTGTTGGACCCCGCACACGTGGCTCGGGACTGTATCTGTCTTAGCCAGCCATATCGATAAACAGATGTCCATATCGATAAAGCAACAAGGTCTTATCCAGGGATGGCGCCCAAGCACTGCAAAAGTGAGCAAGCCAGCGTATTCGTACTTGGCGATGCAATTCGCAATCCAGGCCACTTATTGCCTTGCACGTGGCGAACGCGTGACTTGATGCGTGAAATTGCATGTATGTAGGTACATGTATTCTTACGCCCCCACGGGTCTCCCCACGTCACATGTACCAAGTACTTGGTAAATGGGTGCATCTATCTGCATTTGCGTTGCTCCTTTTGAGTCACGATCCACCGCTGCCCGTTGACGTCAAACTGCTACGGCATACGTACGTGTAGTCTCAGAGAGCAGACTCCTTAGATGCTCACAATATCGGACAAGGTGTTTCTCCTACATACCTTAGTTGCCGAATTGCAGAACAGGTCGAGGTCCGCATCGTCACATGCTACCCTGTACCTGCTTTGATATCAGTAAAACTGGATCAATCAACTCTCCTCCTACAACCACAGGTGACCCTACCTTTTGGTATACACCGCACCGCACAACCGCAGGTCCTAGGAAACGGGAGCTTTAGAGAGTTCATCCCTTTCTACAAAAAGACCTTACATCAGCATGCCTAACGGTACGCAACTAGATTCATAACCTCTTTATTAAGGTTATTACCAATTTGACCAATCGAACGATCCGACCACCGGTTGATCTGAGATCTACGCAGCAGTAAAAGCTGCTCCAGCAGCTAAATACTATCGCTAAAAAGCTTACGGATAAGTGATAGCGCGACAAAAATCTTATAAAATATGCTGAATAGCTATAAAGGAAAGAACGTGGTTAGCGACTGAGATGATTTTATTATTATCGCTCCCTTTAGTAGTTATGCATATATTAGGGCTTAGCCCAGAGATATATACGCCGATGCTAAAGCCAATAGTAACCTCTCGGGGTATAGATTAACTAATCATTAGTATGGACTGTTTGGTTAGAGGGATTTTTTCTGTATTAGTTTTTTTATACCCTCTGTTAGCTAGCTCAGCACGCCCCTTGCTGCACCCAGCAGCCAGATCTCTTAGATAGGTCACGGGCGCTAAGCAATACAACAACAACAACAACAACAACAACAACAACAACAACAAAACTGGATCAATATGGTACCATCTATAGAGTGATTTACATGCAGCTTTATGGAAAGCTCTTCAGAGGCGACTTGCGAATTCAATGAACCATATCAAAAGCATGGAATTGCTGTGCTGGGTGCAGGACCCGAAGGTAATATATACTTCACACAAACGACTACGTCTGCAAGTCCTGCAGAGAAGTCAACATACAGGGATACGGAAGCGAACAAGACCTCCCCGTCGCGCTGCCCATCTTGCGCTTAGGAAAATAAATTCAAGATATTCCCCTCTGCCAGATGCTTGGTCATTCATAGCGTTGTCGATCTATGTAGCTCTAATCCAACAGAGGAGGCGAAATATCGCGAGTGCATGATGTGTGTCAGATGTTCTCGGGCACTGCTTTGGCTTCCGCTGCTCTGGCTCCCGCAGCTCCATCTTGGACCGAAAACTGACGCCCGCTTTCTTTTTCAGGAATGGTCCAAAAGCAACGGCTGCCAATCTCCCGCCATTGATTGTGCTTAGAGAGACGCCGTTTGTCTGGATTTGGAATTTTCGCGCGAGATCTTGCATATAGTAGACCAAGACCGCGGATGCAATATTTCCACGGGCACCGATTGTGTGGTGGATGTTGCTAGTATTATAAGCCATGTAGATGTCTCACAGCAGTTAGAAGTAATACTACATGTAGTTCTTACGCAGTCCTCATGCACACAAACGCTCGTGAATGCCTCATCGCCCGTTGGAGGATCAGTCGGCATTTCGTAAACTCCACCCACTTTGCAGCAATAGTCAAGTCGCCTCATCAAATTAATTCTGCGCCTGGCAGCCAAATACACCTACGGAGAATTAGTGACAGGCTATATAGCATGACAATGACCCCCGCAATCTATTTCTGTCTCTCTACTGCTCTGATCACAAATATGTTGACATGTCGAAAGCTCGTCTGTTAGAGTAAAAGCTCTTACGATGTATAAGCCGACACTGTCAGAAAAAGTAGACGATTCAAGACCGGACGTTTACCAACCTGTACCTCACGAGCCAGATGTCAGTGTCACGCCACCACAGGTTACGGGTTTACCACGCACGGGGAGGAACGACCGCCACGGAATTCAGCATGCGCGTCTGGGGATAAAAGATGTCTTTTCCAAATTGTGGCTATGGGAGATTATCTCATGCGTCTTCAGTTTACTCTGCTTGGCTGCGATCGTAATCGTTCTCAAGTACGAAGACGGGAGACAATTGGACCAGTGGAGCCTGGAAATCTCACCAACTGCCGTAATTTCGTTTTTAGCCACGCTCGCAAAGGCATCATTCATGCTGGCAATCACTGAACTGAGATCCTAGGGCAACTCAAATGGCTTCACTTCAGTGGCCAACCCAGGCGTCTCGCCGATCTCAGTGTCTTTGATAGAGCAAGCCGGGGGCCTTGGGGCGGATTTGTCTTGATTCTACGCCAACATAGGCATTCCCTTCTTGCTTGCTTTGCGGCGCTGATCACCATTGTAGGGCTACTGATGGATCCATTCGTGCAGCTTGTTTTCAGCTTCCCTTCCCAGCTCGTGGTAGATTCAGGGCTGTTATCTACTTTCAATGCAGCTCGCAATTACACGCCATCCAACTACCGTGGCGTTGCGGGTTTTGCGTTGTGTAAGTAAATTACTTGGTGGTACAATAGATTACTGATTTATTTGCAGTGGGAAACATTGATCCGGCAATGAACGCAGCCATCATGCAGGGCATATACCTGGACAGCATTCAACCGACCCTAACCTGCCGATCTGGGAACTGCACATGGACTGACATTCACACACTTGGAGTTTGCTCTTCGTGCCAGGACATCACGTCCAAACTAACCCGAAATTGCACCAATTCGCAGTTTGTCGATTTTCTGGAGGAAGTCAGTCCCGATATATCTCGGTGTGATTTCAAAACGCCACACAACCAGACTCTCATGACTGTATTTGCACAGTTACCGGTGCAGAGGGAATATTCGGCACACAGTGGAATGCCAGCGCTTTATTCACTAACGCGGAGGCGGATGACGCTCCGGCGACTCTCATCAGCTTTGAAGCAGTTCAGGCACTGACGACGCCCAATTCAACCAGCGTGGATGTTCTGAGAGATCTACCTGTAGCAGGATGGTCCTGTACGCTTAGTCTCTGTGCAAAGACGTATCCCTTTATCAACGTCACGAATGGTGTGATCAATGTGACAGCGCCTAAAGAAGACACCCTGTTGTTTGCAAATACAATCCCACCTTACTTAACTCTGTATAGCAATACCTCTAGTGCCGTGGGCAACTACTCATTCCAAGAGGTCGACTTCGAGAACCTCAACAGTTACCTGTCGGTATTATTCTCTACTGGGTTCTTCAGTGAAGGCATCAACACAATAAATACGAATGCCTTGGTGTATCTCGACAACGCGCCCGAGGCACCACCAGTCGGCTCACGTTTAGGCCTTGAAGTAGACATAGACGCGGCTATGAACAGACTGGCCTCTAGCATGACGGAGCCTATCCGAACAAGTCAGAACAGTACGGCAAATCCTGGCCAGACGTTGGTAGAAAAGACATTTATTCACGTCAGCTGGGGTTGGTTGGCGCTGCCTATTGCCCTCGCCGTGCTGTCATTTGTTCTAGTCATTGCGGCCATTGCCGTTACGCGGCAGAGCGGAGTCGAAGTGTGGAAAAACGAAGTGCTACCCCTGCTCTTTGCACAAATGAGAGGCTTCGAGGCGGAGGAAGTCGATATCGGTGGCGCTAGTGGAAACCTGATTCTGGAGGAGCGAGGGTTACGGCTACGCGCAAACTTGAGCCGCCCAGATGAGCTGGTATTTGTCAAGGGTGGATAGGTTGGTTTGGCATGAATCAAGGTCCTTTCATCATCACGTTTTCCACGTCTCGAGAACTAGAGCCGCTGCTATCAAGGCCGAAGCTATGAGTCCTTTAACGAGGTCAACCATCGACGTCGATATATATTCTTACGGCCACTGCGCTGGTGGTCCACATCACCACTACTGCTGCGTGAAATCATTGTCAGCAGCCAAAGGCCCAACGATCATTGCCAACGGCTGAGCTATGAGTTCACGCGGCCTATAAAGACGCATTTGTCCAGTGAGCGTCAGATTCAGCGTCGTCCCTACATTCTCTAAACAGGAACGAGGGACAGGATCAGGGAACGAGGGTCAGGATTCCTCTTGGCAGGTCGAACTAATATCAATGCAGTTTCCCAATACACTGAGTTGCCCGCCTGTATGCACCCACCCTGTATTTAGCCTACTAGCTACGTAATAAGATTAACTACTGTATTCTACTGCCTCTGTTAACATAAACTACGATTAGTTTATTACCTTGAGAGACTACCTTGTACTATCTAGTATAGACTAGTTTGTCACACTGTGCTATACATTCCAGTACTATAGCTTCTGCTGTAGAACTTAATATTATATCTTTCATGAAAATGCATTCCACAGTCCCGAGACTAGGCTAGTGGCGGATCTACACTACTTGATAAGGGAGTATTATTCATAGCTTTAGCAACTTAAGCTTCATTGGCCTGGACTAAGTTGCGGTTATTAAGTAATCTAACTAAATCTAAAATTTAAATGGAATGTCTGTATTCCAAATATCAATATCTTAAGGCTATTGCAATACCACTATTTATCTTAAATATTAATAGGTATAGTAGTAGAGGGAATCATATACTGGGATAGATCATGGGCTAATAATACTCTTTGATTTGAGGCTCATCTCTTTATGTAATAGCACTTAGATACAAGATCATACAGCTCCGGCGAAATATCCCTAAGACCCTTAATCGGGATAATTAAGAGCCGTTAACTCTAGATACCAACTACGCTGAATCTAAGATTTTAGTTTGCCTTCACAACATCACCATCCGTGTCAGTTGATCATAAGATATAATACGCATTAACCTTTAGTACAGCCCTTCAAAAAGCCTCCAAAGTGGACTGCATTTATTCAATGCAGCATCCGACAACTTCCCCATTTCTAGGATACCATCATCATATCCACCATTAACGGTTTTCAATTTTTACTCAGCCAACCCGCCAACTGATAGCTCTTTATGGCTGAACTCATTAAGCCTCAACTAGGCTGAGGTAGAAAGTTACGTTATAGACTTTAGCTTCATTAAGATTTAACAGGGTTGAGCCAGAAAGTTATGTTATCTTCAGCTCAAACTATAGAGTAGACTTGCACCTGCCCGTGGTCTTCGTTGGTCTGACACTGGCTGACACTGCAAAGATGTTCATGCGTGGGGCGCGCCATAGCCAGGTCTAGACAAATTCCACCAAGCTTCGCACTGCACAGTGCACCAGATTGTTGTAACCAGTGCCCTAGCTTACAGGCGGTTTAAGTTTCGTGATGTCTTACTTTTTATTAAAGTTCTTAGATCATAGGGGTAGAAGTGCCTTTTTAATGCCGTGGTTGACTGGTGGTGGAGGAAGAGCGGAAGGCGAACAAAAAGATATAAACTCGTATCTTCTCCTCAGTGTACTCATCGTTATTATCGATCTCTCTTATCCAAAGTTCTCTCCATAGTTCCAGTACTGTCATTGCAACTGGATCATAATGTGCCATGGCGATGAGAAGAAGCCCGGTGAGTCTGCACAGAGAGCACCTATTGACATCCCATACCAAGGCTTGGTGTTCACTGAGCATAAAGACAACCTGATTCCAATTTACCACTGGAAGAACAAAACAGACGGCCATTTCTACGCTTCTGACCCGATAAGTGCCATCACGCTAGAGGCCATGGAGGGATACAATAAGAGTGGGATTGCTTGGTACATCTATTCGAAGCGACAGGACGACACTAAAACACTCCCTTTGGTCCGTTGGTATGACCCAACGAAGGGAATCTATCGGTACACAATTAGTGAGGCAGGCTTGCTTCCTCCAGCTCCAGAATGCAAACGCCAGGCTATTTTAGGTTATATACCCATTCAGGGCAACAACGTCATTCCACCGCCTGGGACGATTCCCATCCCTCTTCCAGTCTTGTTACCCACCGGCCTTTTTACCTTTGACTCAGCTTTTACAGACGAGGACCGATATCAGATCCTCCGTGGGCACCAAACTGGCTACGATCGCGCGGGTGTCTGTGGCTCCCTCACAGCGGAGCAGGCCAGGAAGGTGCGCGAGCTATACTGGGTACAAATCCACCATGGCATTAACACAAACCCAAAGCACAATGCCAGTACTATACCCGGCAGCCGTTTCATTGATGTCAACACTACCAACTTGCTACCATTGTCGAATGATGAGATTGCGCAGACGCTATTGCACGAGATGTTGCATTGTGCGGGCTACACTCACCCCCAGAAAACAGCTACAGACGCCCCATATGATGGCGGAGCCTACTATCAGTCAGTACCATTGCAAGGGGAAATCTGCATTGCCGGAAAACAGAGTCTCACGGGGCCAGCTGAGAATCGACCATGTCCTGTTTAAGCATATATAATATATCAAGATAGTTTTAAGTTATTGTATTATCGTCAGTCTTGAACAATAATTAATATCTTCTATGCTAATCAATAGCTAAACAATATAACTTGGCTGTTTATTGGAGACTAGGAAATAGTTAAAACAGTTGCACTCGTGAAGAATCATGCAGAAAATCACGGGGTGTTGCTTAGGTCACTCGTTGAAGGCGATGCGGCCTCCACGAGGGCCAGCTCTGAGTACTAAGTTGCAGTGACAATAGTGGACAACATCTCCCATGGTATCTAATAGTATGCCAGTTGGCTAACTCTCAGATCTCTTCTGCAAACTTCTGCAAAATATTTCCGCCTGGACACTATCCTTACATATAGGAAGGACAAGTTGGTTCGGAAGGAAGGCAGAGGACTGGATTCAACAGCAACTGCCACTCCTTGCCTTGCAGTTGTTGAATATAGTGTGAGACTTGGCATATCATCAATCGGAATCTTTTTATTATTATGGTTTTCACGTCTAGCGAACCAGAGTTGCTGCGACTATGGCGGAGGCTATGAGTCAAACCCTCCTCTACGAAGAGCCGCTCTTGAGACTCTTAGCAACAGCGACGTAGGAGCCAACAGCGATGTCCTCAAGGACTCCAACTTCCTTTGGCTTCCAGCCCAACTCCCTCACTGCTTTTGCGTTCGAGGCTATATTCTCAAGACTAATAAACTTGCCAAAAGCGGGTCCCAATTGCTCAGTGGCTTCCTCTTCTGTCACGGACTTGACTGGAATTCCAAGCGCCTTCGCCATCGCCTTTGCCAAATCACCCACCCTCACATAGTCGTCGGACGTGCAGTTGTATATACTGCTTGAGGGAGTTTGTTTAGCTACCAGGAGGAATAAGTGCGCCGCATCGTTGACGTGGACGGTAGAGGTTCGCCTCGAACCATCGCCAACGTATACGCTCGTGCCCCTCTGCAGGGCCAGTTGCATGAAGAGTGCAATACCACTGCCACCATGGCCATAAACATAAGGTGCCAAGCGGATCGAATAAACACGAACGCCCTTGCTTTCTTGGTCGAGCGCGTATTGCTCGCTCTCGTATCGGCGATTGATCCCGTCGATATTGAGTGGACTCGTCTCATCAGTCTCGTTATGCTCCGGATCTGGCTTGACTATCGCGGAGCCCGATGCTACGATGAGCGGTTTCATTGTTCCCTGGATGCCTTTGACAATGGCATCAATAGCAAGGTTATTATCTTGCACAACAGCGGAATAGTCCTCGTTGAAGTGTGCCATCCACGTGTCAACTAAATGGATGACAATGTCGGCTTTCGCACTTTCGACGGTTAGCACGTCAAAGGAGTCAATGGAACCGCGTACAGGCTCAGCACCAATGGCACGAAGCTTGTCGTCGTTTTTTTCGGACCGAGACAGCCCTCGAACGATGAACCCGTCTGCAATGACCAGCTCGGTGATCTTGGAACCGATATAGCCTGAGGCACCGGTAATAAAGATGGTTTTTCTTTGAACTTGAGGCATGATGAAAGCTGTCAGCGATACGCCTTTTTAGTTGATGACAAGTGCGGGAAATGAAGCGTTTGTTGTCGAAAAGAGTATCTGGTGGCCATAGATCTCAATACCAGTCCATCCTATTTTATACTAGTTCGGTCAAGAAATCCTACAAGTACTTCTTTGTCAAAGCTCTTTATTGACGGACGGAGATAGCAGTTTCCGTGCCCGGGACTTGTTCCGAGTTACCAAATAAATGTTGCAACCCCTGAACCGGAGATCTTGAACGCTCTGTGGGAAACTGTGAGATTGGTGCGCGAATGAACCGCTAGCGATGGATGATGATCCTTGGCGCAGTGGGCGATGTTATTTACTTTGTTGCCCAATGAAGGGACGTTGTAAACGAAGGAAGGTTTAGCCTCGGTCATGACAGATCATAATGTCCGAGAACACAAGCGGCAGATCCGGCGATTAATGCCATATAACCGCGTTTACATCCGGGCCAGCTACATGTTTGAACTGTGTCTTTGGAGCGTATAGTCTAGGTATTAGGTATGTAACAAATGGCGGTATAAGTGAAGTGCACTTGAAAGAGCATTGGCTCATTATCTCGCAGGCAATTGAGTACTGGATTCGAACGAAGCTATTCCTTGCTTCTAGCCATGGTACGAATTCCAGCTATGCGTGGGCGAGCTATTCACATGATTCATCTAAAATTTTTTTTGGAGGTATATCTTCTAGATTTGTGATTCCGGGCTACATGTTGTTTGTGACGATGTAAGCTTGATTTTTAACCTGGCGGAGCAGAAGAGAGACATCATCGTTTGCGCTCCTTTTGCCTGCAATTTAGTGTTAGCCTAAAATACTCATGAAGAGTTTATACACTAAAGTGTATTACAAAAATTGTTTCCCCATCTTATTTTGTATTATTGTTATTACAATAAACTAAGTTTCATATGCTTTTTTTAATAGAAAATGGTAAATTTCCCTGTAAATTGGGACCAGCTAAGAGTATATACTTAACACGAACTTCCTGCGGAAACGGATCTCGCAACGATTCATCTGTCAAGATCGAGGAGGTGGAGGCGCAACGACAGTGGCCGCATTGTTACCAGAAGCACCATAACTGCTCACCAGCGCCAAACGCAAGTCGTCTCGCCATTCCTTCAAGGAGGTCGAGATCGCCATTCGGTCAGGCTCATTAAAATAAAATCTGATAGAAATTATTTTTCATAAGTATTTCAGTAGATTAGGAAGCAGTTAATTTAAAGGCATAAGCCATTATCAATAACTATTTTTTGGTCTCAGGCAATAAAGAACTCTATAGCCTACTTATTATAGAATAACTTTCATAGGCTGCAATATTTATCTATGCGCTTATTATTCAACATGGCGGACCATCTGATCGGCGCCCATTTTATGAGCTTCCAACTCCTCCACTTTGACTCGGCTAGTTTCAACGTCAATGGCATTTTGCTTCGACCCGAATACTTCTTCCATCTCTTCAAGGGATTTACCTGATGTCTGTCGGCAATCAATTAGTTGGCGGTCTATATGTATGCTGATTGTTAAACTTACCTCGCGAAGTATAAAGAAAGAATAAACCACCAGAGAGAAATTGAAGATTGAAAACATAAGGAATGTCTTCCAGCCGAGATTTTTGATAGCATGTGGCGTGATTTGTGAAAGCATGAAGTTGAACAGCCACTGTGCAGCAGCTCCGATTGCGATTCCAAATTCCCTAGTGCGTGTCGGGAAAATCTCACCCAGATAGAGCCAAGACACGGGGCCCCAGGACAAGTTGTAAGATGCGGCCTCGCAGTATACCATGATGATCGCGGCGATAGACGAGCCGGTTATATGACCAGTGGGTGGGGCCTTTGCAACAATGATGGCAATGATGAGCATTAGGATGCCCATCGCTGCCGCACCGCCCATGAAAGCTGTCTTTCGCCCAATCCTTCCGACAACAAAGATGCAGAAGACAGATACGGAGACAACTTTGACAACCCCGAAAAACCCCGTGACAAACAGAGAGGAGTTGCCCGCGCCGACGGCGGCGAAGATTTGTGGAGCATAATACGCAAGAGATGTGTTCCCAGTAAGCTGGACACCTAGCTGCATGGTGACAACGACGAAGACACGGAACCGATTTACTGGCAGCAGAAGCTCCTTCCACGAGATGCCTTCGGTAAGGCGGGACTCCTCGTCAAGGCTAGAGCGGATCTCCTCAAATTCGGCTTGTACCTCAGGACTATCACCGCCGCGAATCCAGATAAGATTGGCCAAGGCCTCTTCGTTTCGTCCCTGCTTTGCTAGCCATCGGACAGATTCCTTCACGAGGAGCATACCCAGGCCGATGAGACCACCCGGAACGAGTTGGAGTCCAATAGGGATCTGCCATTGCAGGGTGCTGGACGGAACACGGGTCTGAACTGCGTAATTGATCCTATAGATAGGTATAAGCGCCGTACGCTCAGGCCTTTAAAACAGGGAGATTAGGGGGGCCTACCAGTAGCTGACACACACGCCAAGGGCAAAGAATAGCTGGAAGCAGGATCCAAGCTGACCGCGCATGTTTTTGGGTGCCATTTCGGCAGAATACATAGGCACTAGGACGGTCGCGGCGCCCACGCCAAACCCGGAGATGACTCTACCGGCGTAGAAAGCACCGATGGAGTGTGTGTTGACGACCTGGAGAATTCCGCCGATGCTGAAGATGAACGAGGCTACGACGATGGACATGCGTCGTCCGTAACGGGCAGTGAATGGCCAGATCAGAAAACAACCAAAGAACGCGCCAGCCTGAAGGATAGAGACACAGTTTGAGTTGATGCTTGTCGCCTCAGCCTTGGTATATCTGAAATCATTTTGAAAAGCCGATAGTGTCAAGACACCACCTAACAGAATCAACAAACTGGACTTGCAATAATGTGTCAAGGTTAACTAACCAACAATTCCAGTGTCATAAGCGAACAAAAAAGACCTGTAGTGGATTCGTAAGAGCGTCGTTGTCGAGTTTGTCTCAACTTGAGCCAGTGGATGGACACATACCCGATGCAGCAAAGCGACACAAGATAGATGGCACGGAAGTTGCCCAGCGAGTAAGTAAAAACCATAATGTTCGTTTGAGAAGCAAATCTCCAGCTCAAGATGAACCCAGTTGATCGCATGGGAGATGGACGGAGATATACAGCATCTTATTAGAATTTTAACTCTCGTCCCGTGGGGCCCCGGATTGTGTCATGGAGGCCCCAGATTGTGCCAAATGGGGTCTATAATCTGGGGAATCTGTACGATGCAGGTGAGCCCGATATCCGAGTGGTTTACGGGGCTCGCGCGACTCTGGCGCTTTCATCGACTTTAGCTTCGGAGATCTCGCCAGCCACTCACGGCACTCTATTCCATAAATGCCCCCGCTTGGGGCCGGCAAAGAACTAAATAGTTTCATCGGATATCGCGCGATATCCGACAGCATGTCCCTCCCTCTGGAAGCATTGGAAGAAAGCTCTTTCAATGATGTGACCAGGTATTATGTAAAGACAAGAAAAAAGGATAGGGTACTCCGAAAAGGATATAATATGATGGAGACGTATGAAAGCGGGTGTTTTCCACAACTTTCCCTTCATCTTATCGTGTCATCGCATCCGCGACCTCCTTTCTACCGTGTGACAGGACTCAGTGCAGAATACCATGGCATCAACCGCGACCGAAACCAAAAGGCCGAATTTTCTAATCATCCTCGCGGATGACCTAGGATTCTCGGACCCCGCATGTTTTGGCGGAGAAATCAGAACGCCCAACATTGACCGCCTAGCGAAGGAAGGCGTTCGGTTTACAAACTTTCATGCCGCAGCAGCATGTTCGCCTACGAGAGCCATGATCATGACTGGCACCGACCACCACATCGCCGGTTTGGGGAACTTGGTCGAGTGGTCAAGGGCTTCGGCTCAAGCCGCTGGGAAGGGCAAGGTGGTATCCACCGCGCCCCAGCGTGGTTAGTAGCTCATTATCGTTCCCATAAACAGAAATGTACTGATCCGGTATTGTAGGGATGCCCGGCTACGAAGGTTATTTGAATGAGAAAGTGGTGGCTCTTCCTGAGATTCTGCAACAAGGTGGCTATGAAACCTTCATGTCTGGAAAATGGCATTTGGGCATGACTAAGGAGCGCTCACCCACCGCGCGCGGCTTCGAGCGTTCTGTCGGAATGCTTGCGGGATGCTGCAACCATTATGCCTATCAGCCGCCAGGGTCGTATGTCTGACTTTCTCTACTCCCGCTTCCCGCTTGGCTAATCCCCTCTAGGGAGAATGATTTGCCTGGTTTCATGCAGACCTCACATATTGCCGTACACCTAGAAGACAATGAATACCTCAAGAGCCTGCCAGACAACTGGTACTCCTCGGACTACTATGCCGAAAAGATGATAGGATATTTGAAAGATCGTGCAGGACGGAAGGAGGAGAGGCCGTTCTTTGGATATCTTGCGTTCACAGCGCCCCACTGGCCGTTGCAGGCTCCTCAGGAACTGATTCAGCACTACCGAGGCCAATACAAGGATGGACCCGAGGCCCTGAGACAGAGCAGGATGAAGCGAATGATCGAATTGGGACTGATGGAACCCAATACCCAGCCACACCCGGTCGTTGCGGACGAGGTTACAGAATGGGAAAACATGACCGAAGAGGAGCAGGCCAAGAGCTCAAGAAGCATGGAGGCCTTTTCCGGCATGGTCGAGGTAGCCACCTGTTTGAGTTCTTACTGGAAACTATCAGCTAACCTGGCTTAGTCCATGGATATCAACATCGGCAAGGTACTAGACGAGCTAGAGAAGCAAGGAGAGCTTGATAACACCTTTGTCATCTTTCTCAGCGACAACGGCGCAGAGGGCGCGGCATATGAGGCATATCCAATGATTCGCGGTCCACTTCTCGAGCATCTCGACAAGTATTACGACAATAGCCTCGAGAACATTGGAAATGCCAACTCCTTTGTCTGTAAGTGGCCTACTCGCGTTATGTGTCCTCTTCTATATCTAACCGTTCCAAGGGTACGGTCCACGGTGGGCGATGGCCGCCACTGCACCATCTCGTCTATACAAAGCATACCCGACCGAGGGTGGAGTTCGCGTGCCTGCTGTCGTGCGTTATCCGAAATTCAAGAAGGAGGGAATCTCGGACATATTTGCCACCGTCATGGATTTAGGACCAACTATTCTTGAGATGGCTGGCCTGACCCACCCGGCACCGGAGTGGAAAGGCCGAAAAGTGGTCGACATGAGAGGCAGGTCCATGACCAAATGGTTCAACGGAAAAGACGAGACTGTACATGAGAAAGATTTCGTCCAAGGGTGGGAGCTTCTCGGCCGTGGTGCTATCAGAAAGGGAGATTGGAAGGCAGTTTTCATCCCCAAACCAAAGGGTACCGAAAAGTGGCAACTATACAACCTGGACAAAGACCCAGGCGAGGTCAATGATCTTGCTGAGCAAGAACCAGAAATCCTAAAGACACTACTTGTGCTATGGGATCAGTACGTATTAGAGAACGGCGTCATTCCGATGCAGCCCGAATTAGGAGAGTATGTCGAGGCTCTAGAAGAACAGATGACGGAACAGGGTTGGATGGAGTACGAGTTCTGGCATCCGGGTGCGATTCAGAACCCAGAGAAGTTCATTAAGAAGCCACCGAGGTTCCCGAGCCAACGTCCGCAGAAGGCTGCTTGGATGGATTAGCTATCAGGCTCGGGCACTAGGGCTGTCAAATGAGGCCAAGATACAATGATTCTCTCACTAGCCTAATCTACTGTATACTTTAGCGGCAATAAATCAACCGATCCTGGGTCAGAGGTCCAAAGTGTGCATCGAGCAATGACTTTTCATGGCTTGTAGACGGTTATAATTCCTTCTTAGAACGACACTCGTCTCAGCACCCTAGGTCGCGAGAAAGTCTCCTAGAGCAGCGTAAAACGCCTTCGAAACGATACCACGGCAGATAAGAAAGCTTGTCAAATTTAGAGAGGGCACTCATAGCTGCCAAAGGCGAAGCATAAGGCAGGCATCCAGCCCTTCACTCGAGACAAGGCCAGACCATAGCCCTAGTCAGTAGCAGGATCGATCCGATCACTCACATCTTCTTTCGCTCCTATCTTGGAATGGCCTCAGCTTACTCCTTATTAAAGAGGGCCTTAGACACTTAAAAAAGAGCTAGATCCATACAAAATCAAACGAGACACGTGACTTCCAGACATTCTCCATGTCATCTGACTGTCGCTAGTGCAAACCCCCATACGCGCCAGTTCAGCACCGAGATGGCGTGGGCGCTCGAGAAACTCCACATGTAATTTCCGATGATAGAATAGGAATCATGGCTGGTGAGAAAACACGTCTACTCGTTTCTTATGCATGGGAAACCGCGACTGACAAATTTCGAGGTTGCATTACTTGCCGCCAGAGAAAAGTCAGTTTGAACACCAAAGGTCTACCGGATATGGAGTCTGACGAGTCTGTAGGTCAAATGTGATGGAAGACCGGGGCTGTGTCGCCGCTGTGAGAAATTGGGCATTCAGTGTCTGTCCACAGGTTGGTTGGCCGTAGCCTTTCCACGGAATGTGCTGAGAATAACTACTAAACCACAGTAGGGCCGCCCCTCTCTCCACAAGGCACAGACACAGACTCGGTAGCACGGGCCTCGAGTTTCACTCAGGCTGGCCACAAGCGTCTGCGGATTCCAGTTGCGTGCGAGACATGTCGAAAGAAGAAGCTCAAGTGCGACGCTCAGAAACCTGCATGCTCCTTTTGTGTACGGAAACAATCGCAATGCCTATATGTGACAGCTGGTCGGCGATGGGGCGAACTAGACGGCAAGATCTCGCCGAGATATGCACCTTCAGAGAGCTCAGAACAAGCCGCCGAGCTACCGAGGAACTCACCCCTCAGCTATGATACATCTGAGGCGAGGGAGACGACTTTACTCTCTAGCCATGCTGCAGAAGAACAGTTCTCCAGGTCTCCGGGAAGAGTCAGTCAGTCTGATGTATCGGCATCAGAAAGAGGTTCTGAGAGGCGGGTGAATGAAATGAGTGTCAACTCTGCCCATAGCCCAAGGCCGGCTCCATCCGAGCCACAAATACGCACGTTGGCAACTCCCTCGGGCCAAGAACTGCTACCATACCTGGATTCTTTCCTGGAGAATGTCCACCCAATCAGTTGTAACAACTTTTTGCATCCAGGCTACTTGTGCGAAGGCCTTGACCGAGCACCGGCCTTGCTACTGCTCGCTATTTGTGCATCGTCGTCCAAATTTCTTCCTGGTTCCAGCAGCCGTAGGAACGGACTGAAATGGGCGGCAGAAGCGAGGAGCTTGATCACGAGTAACTTGGACCACATTTCAACAATGACCATCTCAGCGGTGCAATTTCTTGTTTTGCACGAGATGCACGAGGGAGAATATACCTCCGCATGGAACTTGGTTGGTATGGTGCCAAACTGCCTCGAGTCATTGTTTGATGTGGCACTGACATTTTAGGAATCGCTACTCGAATGTCGATGCAACTTAAGCTCTATGAGTCCAACTCACCGGGGACATTTCTGCAGCAGGAGTGCCGGCGTCGCCTAATGTGGGCGGTGCTGGTATCTGATCTCCTTTACGAGAGCAACAGTCATATCAACCTAGAACTGTTGATGGATGTACCCTTACCATGCAATCTATGGAGCTTCACCCAAGGACAACCTTGCAAGACTCTGACACTCCGTCAACTTCGCGGCGTGGTTGAAGATGAGGCAATAAAGCAGTCCTCTAATCACTGCGCATACCTGATTAACATTCTGGTGATTCGACGCAAAATCTTGACGTGTGTCCACTTATCATATGATCCTGCTCTTAGTTGTTGATTTTCTAACCGTAATAGTTACATGCAAGAAGCCCAAGACTCAAAGATGGACTTGCCCTGGCTTCCAGGGTCTAACTTCTCCATACTATGTGAAGAGTTGGAAACATGGAGGCGCAACTTACCAGCCAACTATGCTTTTGTTGAGCGTCACATGTACACTTTCAGAGTCAGCCGGCATCTTGACATCTTTCTCATGATCCATGCGTATTATCACCAATGCTGCATCATTCTATTTGGCGCCTTCGTTCCCGAAGATGTAGGCTCAAAAATCCAACGCTTCGTAACGCAAATTTCTCCCGAGTTCATCCAGACGTGTTCAGATCGGTATGTCTCCCACGCTAGAGATATTTCGTTCCTGATACAGAAGGTCTTAAAAGTCGAGCCGGATCATCTGTTCCGTGATCCGTGGCTCAGTCTTTGTATCTGGGATTCGACATGTGCTCTGCTCGCGTCAACTAGGTGGCAAGAAAATAGGAATTCTTACAGGGATGATGTCACGGAGCTGGTCAAGTTGAATCTGCGAGCTCTGGAAAATTCTATGCCAATTATAGTCCTGGCTAAGAAAGCCGTGGGTAATGCCAGACCACTTGATTAGTCCTTCATTACTAATGCATTCCAGCATGGATTTTGTTGCGCTGCCGCCAGAGCTTACGGCATCCAAGTTCCCAAGGGGCTTTCTGGGGAGGATGTGGAACGGTACAGTCTACTTTGTTGCACTTTCTTTTTCGAGGTTCTCATACCATTAATAGGGCACCATTCGAGCCAGGGCCGCTCGATGCAGCTGATGGGATATCTCGGCGATATCCGTTCTTCTCCTCTATGAAATCTCAGGATTCTCCCGAATGGGACCAATTATTTCATGCTACCAACATCAGCAATCATGCAGCTCCTACACAGCCATCTGCATTAACCCCCTCTCGACCTTTACATTCAATTCCCAGCCCAGAGCCATCAGTATTCCAACCTACCCAGACTCTATCAACCACTGAAGAGCTTTCTTACTTGAGCACTCCTAGCATGCCAATGTTAGCCTCCTGGCCCATGGATAATTTCCAGTGGTGGCAAATCCAAGATCCAGACATGGATCCAGCCGCAGCAGCAGCAATAACCGGCCTTGTACTTTCTATCCCCATGGATCAATAACTGCTCCATCGCTATGTAATAAGCTGAGCTTCTATAGGTTAATATAAAAGGGATTCCCAAGAGATAAACCTGTAGTAAGTTTATGTTGGTGGATTATTTCCACCAGTCACATTGGATTTATTCATCCTCACATGCTCTGTTGGACAACTGGTTGGATTCCCCGGCCAGTTGTCTTAGGCGCCGTCAAATTCACTCTCCCATAACTTACCCACTCCGGTGGTGAGACAGACGAGGCGCCAGACAGAAATTCGACAAGTTTGTCATTCATTCACTGGCGACGACAGTGTACCCTCGAAGGTATCGAGGTACCAGCTCCAGAACTGACCGAGGGGTTCCAATACATGTATATGGGCATTCAATAAACTGGAGAGACAAACCGCCTTCTGGAACCGACGTTGATTGAAGTAACAGGTACCTAGAATGCTGACGAGGTCAGGTGCATGGATGGATGACTGTAGGTACCTTGGGCTTGGAACGCCCGGATCACGTGGCGACAAGGAAACTACCTACCTAGTAGTAGGTACCGCGACCTAATCAGCAAGTCCCGCCAAGTCAGATCGTGTCACCTCTCACCCGCTTTCAATTCCTGGATCACTACCTATATACAAAGCTGCCAGTAGAAATGGAGTCCCGAATTGAACTGTCTGCCATGCACCAGCTTGCTGAGGTAATAGTCGCTTCCTCCAGCAATGCCCTGCCATCATCTAATGAACCAATGTGGTTAGGCAAGGGATGAAGACGACAACTGGACTGGGTTAAAGGATAGGGAAGCCAGACGCAAAAGGCAATATCGTCTGAATTCTCGATCATACAGTTGGTGATGCTCTTGATTTGCGACTATTTGCAACTGTTATAGTGTTCTAGCTCACAAATAAAAATTACAGGAAAGAGGAAACTCTTGCAAGACAAGTCGTCCCAGCAAGCTGTTCAAATCGGACCTCACCAACCCTCATGCCCCTCTGCAGCTGAGCAGACTCATATTTATGAGAGTCTTGGGGCCGCATGGCAATGCATTCATCGCACGCGCCACGCTTCTCGTAGCTCCTTGGACTGCATGATTGTGACTTCTCCTTCATTTCTGCCATTTCGCCTAGATGGGAGTATAGGGTTCCCTCTCTCTTCTGACCATCTCATTCCCCTCGTGCAATTCAATGCTTTTCGCGGCACCTTGACAAACATGATGATTCTATCAGTAACGCATCTCATCCCTCCCGAGTGCGACATCACCGAAGCACTGAGCTCGACGCCTCTCTTCACTCCGCCACCGGCACCGCCGCCTTCACTGATGCCAACAGCGCTCCAACAATCTGTGCCGCACGACACGTGGATCGATCTTCTTCCTGACACGACTATGCGTGACAATGCCATTCGTACCATGCACTTGTTTCGCGCAGAGGACATATGTGGCGACATGTTGGGGAATCCCCAACAAGGAAGAAATACGATTGAGATGAATGGAGTATTAGTCTGGGGAAATCCATGGGATGCAGGCGGATGGGAGATGACTGAGGGTTTCTTGAAGAAATGGGGGTTTCTGCTCAAAGGTTGCCGGGAGGCCATGGCAGCGACAAACCATTGGAGGGCGCAAAGGGGGGATGAGCCGCTTGTTTTTGACGTTTCATAACCATCTGGTCGCTACAAATGATGGGGTGGCACGACTTGCGTGAATATCTAGGTTGCACTTGATTCTAGTAGAGACTGGATGACTTTGGGATGCGCTTGTTGAATTTAAAAGTATTCAAGTATTAGCAATGTGTTCCTAGCTTAGTTGTAATATGACATTAGTAGATGACTGTATAACCACGACTCCCCCCCCCCCCCCCTGTTGGTAAATTATCTCGCGCAAACTACCCCCAGTCTCAAATAAATGGCTTGACTTGTTCCTCTGACCATTCCCAAAATTTCTCTGCGATGCCAGTTCCACCCTCGTCCTTGGACTTTGAGCCTTCGACCAAATCAGGCCTCTGACTGCTGAAGCGGCCCCACGGCTGGATCCAAGCACCGCTCTTCTCCAAGGTCACCTCTGGCGAGAGACCAGCAAACAGCTCAGTATAAGCGCCATTGATCGGCGGATACACCATCATGTTGATGACCACCATCTGCAGCGACGACACATTGCGTTGGAGCTCAGTCTTCAAATTGCCTGGGTGGAGAGACACGCTGACGATGCCATCAGTCCGGTGCAGTTTTGCATACTGCGTTGCGTAGTAGTAGACCCCGGCTTTGCTGATTCCGTATTTGGCCCATTTGCCAATATCCTTTTTGTAATCCATATTGTCGAAATCTATGCCCCCCGGTGGAGAGCGGTGGGTCGCCGATGACGATACCCAGATCACACGAATGGAGCCATGAGGAGCAGTCTTTGCCGTGCTTATCAGCAACGGAGTAAGAAGCTGGGTAAAGAGGAGAGTTGCCAGGCAGTTGACACCCATTTGCTCCTCATAACCTTGTTTTGTCTTCGTACCAGTAGGAGAGAGCATTACACCAGCATTATTCCACAACACATCCAATCTTGTTTCGAGCCTGAGAAACTCGTCGGCCGACTGTTTAACGGAGGGAAGGTCATTGAGATCGAGATGTAGGTAAACGAGTTCTCCTCGCGATTGTATGTGCGCAGCCTTGATGTCGGCTATTACTGCCTCAGCTTTCTTCGTAGATCGGGCGGTGATGTACACTTTGGCGTTGTGCGAATAGAGAATCTTTGCCAGCTCTTTTACCAACTCCACTGGAACATCCAGTCACCAAGAATACCTATGAACAGTCAGCTACGCTATCCTTTTGAGATGTGTGGTATTACGGCATGCCTTTCCAGCTTGGCTGCTGATGGAATTCTCGGTGAACTGAGGCTTTGGCGGAAAATTATCTCTAAATGCAGGCATCTTGGACCTTTTCTGTAGGTAAATATGTGAGGAATATGAGACAAAAGTACTGTTGGCCGGAGAACTGAGCCTTTTGCAATAATTATATGGGATGTATAATTCTAATTTCTCTAGAGCAGTAAATGGTCTTTATAACTGCTTGAAAGATACTGTAATCTCGGCCATGTGAAGCGTCCAGCCACTTCACGTAAGCCAGCACCAGGCATCTTGTTTGACTCCATCGCCAGCGCCAGCCGTCACTAAAATCCCCGGTGTAGCTGGGACATCATCCACCTGCATTAGCGTCATCTGCCTACATTAGCGGCATTCATTCAAGGCGCTTGGGCGCTTCCCCATTTGGACTTGGTGGACTAGCAAGTAATCTTCAATAGGAGATGATTTCTGGAGCTGCCGGTCTCAGGTCAGCAGCATTCCAAGAAGCCAGCCCAGGCAGATGGAGTTTCAGACAACAGATATATATCAATTTCGAGGGAGGCGGACGAATTTGGAACCCGAAGGCGGAGATATTATGCTGTTTTAGCTCGTATAATTACGGATATATCTTTTGCAACCATCTGATCTGCCAGTCAGCGACAAAACTTGCTTGGCAATTGACACTGCAGCAATAATTATTCATCTTCATTCGTTATCGGGACCTTTTGGCCTTGTCGCCTAAGATGTCTATCCGACGAGAATCTTGCGATCCTTGCTTTAGAGCACGGCGCAAATGCGACCGACAATATCCCATCTGCGAGAGATGTAGACGAAACTACAAATCTTGTCATTATGTATACCCTCCTCCGCTGCCAATAGGAGAAACCGCCAAGAATTTGAGGAATATTACCTTTCAGCATTGTAGCGAATCGAGCTCAATTAGCTTGGCCACCGATCTGGGAGAGGCTGAACAGAGCACATCTGGACTCCAGGTGCTGTTTCAAACCAACCATAGTCAGGCCGCGACGCGAGTAGGCCAGCTAAGTCGTCAAGTAATTCCGACTACGCTATCTATAGGCAATGAACCACTGGCATCTGGACGACTAGAACTTGGATGGGCTTTTGATCAAATTCTACAATGCCCGCTCGCGTTCGTCAATGAAGCGGAAACGATATTTATTCACAAAGATTTATTCTACAGTACACTCCCTATACCGCTGCGCACAGCTTTTGGTATCTGCACTGAGATTGTGTCCTCAAATGAGCGTAGTCAGTCGATATTATTTGGAGTGATTGCTACCGAGATCTCTGATTTGCTCGTTCGAGACCCTGTGGGCGGACTCCTTGAGGATCTAGCCGGGCTTCAGGCCTCTGTGCTCTACCAAATCATCAGATTCGTCAATGGAGATATTTACCAGCGCATCCTCGCGGAGCAACAAGAGTTTCTATTCAAGTCGTACGGACTCAAGCTCCTCCGGCGGGTAGACATGGAGTTACACCAGACGGAACCAAATTGGGAGACGTGGATACTTGTTGAAAGCATCCGTCGGACAGTTATCATCGCATTCAAGTTGTACACCTTATACTGGGCTTTCAGGAACGGCGCCTCTATAGAAACGAATGCCATAAAAATGTTACCAGTGTCTATTAAACCTAGTTGCTGGGCCTCCCGCGAAACTTACCTGCAGTGTTCGGATCGGGACCAGACTACGACGTATGGTGATTTTGCAGACCGTTGGGAAATATCGTCGTGGAAAAGTCTCGGAACATTTGAAAAGGTGCTTCTTACAAGCTATCATGGGACGAAAAGCTTTAATGATGGATTCAATTGTCCTGGTCTTTGAGGTTAGCTGATAAATGACGGCGAGAGATGGACCGTGAACTCAGCTATCTACAGTCAGATTATCCAAGACGGTACGTGGCCCAGACTGGAGGTTCAGGCCCAAAGTAATAGCACAATTCATTAAATACTAATTTATTGATTACTATATATGGGATTACCGATAACATTATTTCGGCTACTCTGTGCTCAGTCAAAGGTTCTAAGCTCGCTACCCTTGTAGTGGGACAGGCAAAATCAGCCGTGATTGTCCGGCGGCAAGTTGTATTATGTGTTTTGTTGGGCGCATTTCCACACTTGTCATCCTGTTTTCTCCCGTGCCTAGATTCCTCGCATAGATCGGCCATGAGCCACCGGCAATGGTGACTCGAATTCTGGTCCCCTTGAGGAACCGATGTGCGCAATCGCGTAATTCAACCGTGACCGGGCTTTCAGGATTTCTCTCGGGATCAATTGCATGGTATTCCTCCGTGATATTGTGCGACACACCACTCAAGTCGACCTCGCTCAGCCGGATCCAGAGATCTGCATGCCCAGTGTCAGAAGAATGCATGAGATGAACTGACGGTACGCCCAGGATCAATAAACCATTATCATCCTCAATTGGACGGCTAGTGAATGTTAGTACATCAGTGCGAGCGGCGTAAAAACTATCATCAATGCGACCTGAGATTGGAAACAGTAATGGCCCACCTCGACCTGGAGTTGGATTTGCTGGGTCAAAGGTGAAAGACGTAGAACTGGCTGTTTTTGGTGGCGGTTGATCCGATATGCCCTTGTCTTCATCCAGATACATGACGAGTGGTGAAGATTTCGGTGGCCAAACTGTCATATTTTTCCACTCGTCAGATCCAGAAATAAAGACACGAGCTTGTGGAAGTTTCGGAGTGTCAGACTCGGGCTGCTTGCCTCCGACGGTCCTCTCAATGAAACGAAAGACGTCTCCACCAACCTTTACCTGCCCAGCTTCTCCATGATCCCAAGGTCCGATGATTAGCTCGACCTGACAGCCACGCTGTTGTAATCGTTGATACTGCTTCAGAGTCTGCTGAGTAAAAGTATCGAACCATCCGCTGGTGAGAAGAATAGGCATATCAACGCTGACGCGCTCAATAGCCTCATGCTGCCTCTTGTTCTGCCAGTAAGCGTCATCTGGAGATGGCCTCATTATAGCCTCCAGCGCCGATGACTCTCCTTGTCCAAGTAGAGTCGCCATACCGTCTCTCACAGGGAGAGATTCGAGAGCAGCATCGGCGGAACGTTTGATTGAACCCAGGCGCATCAAAGCAGGAATAAGTGCAGGGTCTTCTTGGTGCGTCAGTAAATTTGACCATGTTACACGTTCAAGGCGAAAAGCACCAGATCCCCAGTGCCAGTCCCAGAAATCGTGAGGCCCGACTGAGATTGCTGAAGCCACACAATCCTTTGGAGGATCACGCAGCAGTGACCACTGCGCCCAGCCACAGAAAGAAGCTCCTATAGTTCCAAAGCGACCAGGATACCATGACTGGAGCCTCATCCACGTAACGACGTCTGCAGCATCGTTTGCCTCATCTTCTCCCGGAATACAGGTGCCATCAGATCCAAACGTGCCGCGCATACTAACGATGAGGACATGGTAACCTCGAGCGGCAAATGCATGCCCCGAGGACAATGAGGTGAGCAACCCGCGGCCATATGGTGTGAACAAAAAAAGAGGTCCAGATGACGACGTTCCTTTTGGTAATCCGACCGGCTCATAAAGATCGCCACTCAGTTCGATGCCGTCACGCATCGGGATGCGGACGGGCTCGACGCACCAGCTGCACGACTCGCGTGGGAGTCCCTGCTTCCATCCAACGAACCAGTCGATGGCTGCAAGAAGGTAGCCGCGATTGGTCTTTGAGGTGGGTGCCATGATTTTAATATTGGAGCAAGCAGTGGAATGGAATTGCCCGATTTGTGTTTGAAGGGCTATAGAGTCATTTGAAAGTGCTACATAGACAGTTCGTCGTAGGTTTCATGAAAGAAGAATGACTGTCCACCACAGTAGCACAAAACCAAGATAAATTGTACTATTTTCGACGTACGCGGCCATAAATGGGGAGTATTAGCTCTACTTATATAACAGACGTCACTTCTGATGACTTGACACGAGCACTTGGAACCGAGCTCCCTCAGAGGCGTTTGAGGTAAATTACCTGCACATCAAACTCCAGAGCTTGCTGACCGGCTGACAGGACTAGGTAGAATACGGAGTCGGGCTTGCGGTCTGAAGTGGAGAAAATGTTTAGATCTGTCTTACTCCATAAATATTACCCCATGATGTCCATGACTCGATTGGTTTGGATCAGTTCTGTACACACTCAGCGCCCTTGAGCCGAAAGCCTGCCGTATCCCCTTAAGAGCTGCATCCAAGACTGCACTCAAAACGTATGTCAAAACATCCTAGCCGCGCAATTATTATGTCTGGGGTAGATCAGATCGATTGGTTCATGGACGGGACCCTCAGTATTTCCGCCGTCGACTCAGGCTGCATAGACTGCATTCTTCGTTGGAACTCACGTTAGACATTTTTATGTACCACAACCTAAAAGTTCTCCAATTCGTCCTTCGGGAAACTCCACTTTTGACCGCGCATAGCAATCCACTCTATGCAGTCTAAAAGTGATCATATGTCTCCTGAATGGGCTCATGCCCACATAATAGGTGTGCACCTGCTTGTGCTGGCCGCAACCTCAAATGGCAACCTAGCTCATTTGGTCTTCAGTGGGAAATCCAATTCTACCGCCGGTCTGTGCAGGCAAAGGGGTTTGTCCCTTCAAATCTGAAACATCGCTCTCTAAGCAACTGGCCTGGTCGCCTCTTACATTTCTGTCCCGTTCTCACCAAAGGTGCTGCGTAAAGGTGCTGGTTCACTCAAACCCGCCATTCGTGAACCATACGAGTAATGATGTTAACGTGAGCGATTGCCAAGATTGCACGCCATGGAGAGAGATATTTTGCCCAATTCTGGGTAAACGTCAATTTTCATCTAGCTATTCTTGGTGCAGTCACTAAAAATACGCAAGATATGCAAAACACAGCCGAGAACAAGAATCATGTTTATCTATTAGGGTAGGCTAGCCGCCTGGATTCTCAATCTTTTTTTTGGCGGTCGTCTGTCCCTGAATACGAAGATGCATAGTCCAATTTACACAATCCACCCGTATTATATAATGAATTGATCAAGCACTCATCTGGAATGCTACGGTCGGGCGCCCGTCTGCAGATGCGCGCCGTGGACTGTAAATGATAATATGGGGTGTTTATCTATTCTCGCCAGTCGGAAAAGTCTCTACCGCTTTGATGGTCGATAATACTTCCAAGGGCGAGGTGGCACGTGCGACTAAATCCAAATTCTCCATGAGCTTCAATCCAAATCAATACTTTTTACAGCCTCTGAATTGAGATCAGGCAAGACTTTACTCGATCGTGAAATGAGGGAAATACACTATGATAGGTGCTCCGAGAATGCTTCACAGGAGGTGTTGCGCTAGACACAAGGCAGACAATTAGGGTAGATAAATACATATAGAGCATTTTTGGGTTGATTATTTGGCAACTGCTTTACTTGCGTTGCACATCATACATTTCTAATATTCTTATAATTTTAGTATTTCTAACTAATTAGTTGTCCTGTAATCGTAGCTGGCGACTTGTCTCAAGCTGCTTTAAAAGCGATTTAGCGTCCTCACTCGCATTCATGGGCGCTTGGTTGCCGTCCGTGTTCTCTGATGGATCTTCTGAGGGGCCGGCGGGCGGGTCTTTGGTCGCTTTGACAATGGATGTTACCAAAATGTATCCTCGCAGCTCTCGGTCCTCATGGCTATCCTCTTTCTCGAGGTAAAAACGCTCCTCCTTGGTCATCTTAGCTCTGCGGATCGTCTTGATCTCCCGGATGATCCTCTCGAGATCCTCTTCGGGACATCGATTCCGCTCTAGAGCAAACTTGTCTCGTCGCACATATCGTCGTGTCACGTCCGCAGCCCCATCGTAGGAAAACCCAATACAGTAGGACATTTTCCTTCCCCACCCATTTGCGTAAAGCAATGGCTTGTCCCAGGCTTCTTCACATGCATCCACATGAACCCATCGCTTTTGGTGGTTCGAGAAGACTTCAGTCCATACATGGTCCTCGGCATTCCAAACCCATCTGACGCGTGCGCCGACGGCTCGGCAGAGTAAGGTGAAACAGTTCGTCCATTCGCCAACTCGCCCCCGTCGAGTTTGGAGTAATTTCCAAGCATCTGCATATCTAGGGAATCGGACATATGTTCTGCAGTCTGGGGATGAGCACTGGTAAAGCTCCACGCGAGCTGCACGAGAGGCTGCCTCCTCTGGGGTTGGAGAGACTGCGCCTTGGGCAATTGTAGGCGACCGGCAGATGTCGCAGGGCGGGTTGTTTACCCAAATAAAGAAGTCTCTTTTAAACCACCTATGAATCATATTAGCTTGTGGGGGATAATAATGATAGTAGACAAGAGAGTAACGTGCCTTAGTAGTGCTTTAATAACACCATCTTCGTAACCCCACTCTGGCCTGTCGTTACCCATGCTCTCAGCCTGGGCTTGGTAGATCTGTGAGCGCTCCTCGGCTTCGCTATATATACGATCAAGAGGTATAAGTCTGAGAGCTTCATCCAACAGACCAGGGTTTTCGTAATAAGTTGGTGTTAAGGATAGTGAGAGTAAAATGTTTCGGAATTTCCGGGTATTACGAGATCCGTAAGATTCTAGCTTCTCATCATAGGGAGGGGGATCCTCAGAAGGGCGAGACATGCTGCTAAGAGCTCCCTCGTTCAATACTGAAGGGCCACCCATTGGCTCCAGCGACCCGGTTGGCGCCTCCCCTGGCAAATAAGCGGGAGCAGTATGTCGTTGGTGTTCGGTACTAATGGATAGAAGTTTTGCTCCAAAGTCGGGGGCAGTTGGAAGATTGACTGACTGCGCATCGTGCCATGTTCGAATATCCTCAAAGATGCTCTGAAGGGGAATCACGTAGGCGTCGCCCAGCATGTCAGTCGCAACGATGTGTCCAAATACCTCATACGTAAGAGGGTCAATCACCCATGAACCAGAGTCACCAATGCGTACTGTCATGATCAGATTCAAAGTTGCAATCTGGGTCCTGGGTAGGCTTACCAGTATGATCTTGTAGACAGAGGGTATAGGCATCAACAAATGACTGGCCATGGCCGAGCATCAGTCTTGCTGGTAGTGATGAAAGTGTACCGGACATGCAACCCTGAGAGCCTCCTATCATAATGGCTGGCTGACCAAGAGCAGCTGGAGTAAGCCTCTTCTGAGCTGCGGTCAATTCAAGGTTTTTCGATTTGAGCGATGGGTGGTAATTTGGCTGATGTTTGGATGCATCAATCTCAATGAGTGCCCAGTCAAGATATTGGCCGCTCCCTCTTTTGTGATGCTTAGTTCTTGGCAGAACATTTCCAAGTTTTTGAGAGTGCTCGAAAACCCACGTGTCGGATAATTTGACCTCCTCCAACTTGGGTTCGGGACTTGAGATAGATCCGTCGGAAGACTCCAGCTCTAAAAGTTCCTTCATATCTTCATCAATGGAGGAATCATCATCATTCAAGGAGTCCGAATCACTTGTAGACAAGGGAGAATCTTCCCAATCGAGGAGGCCGTGACCAGCTGTCAGCCCATACAACTCGAAGCCATCGTTCTGGACCAACTTGATGATGCCCCCAAGGGTCCCGTTTCGAGCCTCCCCGGTATGATTGGTAAAGCGAATTGGAGTCCCACACAAGGTCTTGTCCGATGGTGGCGTTGAGGAACAATAAACTTCGATCGAGGTTTCCCTGGAGAATTCTGAGTCCGTGGATTCCTCGGAATCCTCGCCGCTCTGTAAGACTGTAAGCTGAGGGGCCAAGTCTTTGACAACAGGTCGAAAAGACGGTGCGGATAAATCGGGCGGCTCGCAGAGACTCTTAACGGCCCGGTGCTTGTCAAAGAATCGCTTTACTCGCTTGCATTGGCTTGGGGGACAGAAAACGACGAGGCAATCCTTGGCGTCGGCTTCTGATTTCCCAAGCACCAAGTAGCGGATCGACATGGGGCGATAAGATGTGCTGGAGGAGAAGAATTTATTGGCTGTTCTTATATAATGCACTAGAAGGCGTTCAATCTCCGGGACAATCTCGTTGAACCTCGCGATTGTGGCCGGGACCGCTTCTCTCTTGAATAGAAGTAAATTCTTCTCGTTTGGCAGTGGAAACGGGACTGTCTTGGTTGGAATTGCGCTTGCACTACAGACAACGGCCATTGTTTGGCTCTGCTCTGGAGAGGGCATCGCTGTTGCATACCCAGAATCGGGCAGAACGTCATCTTTTGCCGACGGCGAATGCATCGTGAAGCGTCTCCCAGCATGCACGCCGCTGGCTATGCCAAGAACTGCTGACATGGAGCCGCGCTGCCTCTCGATTCCGGATATGAGAGAAATCAAGGCCGTGATTTCATGTTCAAGTTTGCTTTGGCTTGAGATTTCTGGAGGAGTAATGAACTACATGGATGATCTGCGGCGGGGAGGGGGGCGGCTGCGCATTCACAATGGCGCAGTTTGGCCCCCAATCAACACCCACGCGTCAAGAGACGCAAGCTCTGCAGGATGCAAGCTGATTGGCCCAAATTTCGATTGTTTATCATGAGAGAGCGATCCTTGGGTTTGTGTGTTCGCCTTAAAGAGAGCAGCAGAGCCTCAGGGATCTGCCGACGCCGATTCTCGCATTTCCCCGCCCAAGATCGCGATGAACGTCTTTCCCAATGGCCCAATTAGGTCCCTTTCTCCCTGTACTAATCGATTTACATGACGCCCAGTTTCAGGCGCTGTGTCAAACACTTTGGGGCTGGACACCATGTGCTCTCTGCTCAATTGCGAGACCCTGTGTCGGGGAACGCACCGCAGGCTTCTGAGACTCGAGCCCTTCTTTCTGTTCTACAAAGAGGTTACTGGGTCATATGTCCCTGAATCGCTGATTCCCGATGATCCGCGAGCGCTTAGTTGCCATCAAGACTTGATCGACATTATTCGTCTTCTGCAAGAGAAACCATCTCTGTCGCGGATGCAACTAACCAGAGAATTCTTTTCGGCGAGAAATACCGTGGAAAAGGAACTGCCGCCGCTTGCTGATCAACATCGGGCCTTCAACCTGGCCATGAGAGTGCTAGTCATGGTTGGTTGTTGTATCGACAACCAAGGCGGAGGTCTCTTGGAGTTCGGTACCGATCCTTGCGTTTGGCGGAGCGACCAATCTCCCCTCGACTTTGTCGGAACAGTCTTTCCCGTCAGAGAGCACCCGAGTTTAAATGATGAGAGTCAAGCATCCATCGACATAAAAGCAGAACTCTCTGCAGTGAGGCTGAAGCAGATTGCCAGGTTAAAGTTTGAAGGGACGACAGAACTCAGAGATCACCTGAAGCTTGACCAAAAGACTGGAGTTGTGAAAATCTACCATTTTACTAGTGTCCTGAAAGAGCATCTCAGAGCTTCAATTGATCCAATTGGGTCGTTAACTTGTCCCGAATCATTAATTAGGTACCGGGTACTTGATACCTTCTGAAAGATTTACAAAAATACTGACTCATGACAGTCGCAGACTGGCCCTTGAAACTCTTGACTCGCTTCAACTTCTCCTCCCCTTGGATTCTGACTCACAAGCATTACTTCGATCTCTTGTTTCAAAGGAATCGTTTGATCCCGATTGTCTACGCTTCGGCTCTGCTTCGTACCGACGCGTCGATGAGAATAATACTCCTTATCAGTACTGGGGTTCTCGGCTCATGGACCTTTTTGATGAAATTGAGAACCCCAAGCCTCGGGGTTTCGTGCAGACCTGGATGGACCAGAAGAGCAAGGCGAGGCATATCATGTTAGCCACGCTGGCCGGACTGTTTATTGCCATCTTGCTAGGCTTCCTAGGACTTATTGTAGCGATAGTTCAGACCTGGATTTCTTACCAGGCATGGAAGCATCCTGTTAGCTAATAAATGGGTGAAACAATGTAAAGGGTGAACTGTGTTTGTCCGCCTCTCCCACTGCCAAGTGAGACTTATTTGCGTGGCTTTGACTAATTATCCGCCTTCAAGCTTTATAGTCACTTATGTTGCATTGGACAAGGGAAATATTAAACAAATCATCATTCTCTAATTAGTCTGCAATTGCTACACTATAGGCCCATTGTCGGACTATACAAGTTGTGTCGGGACACTTAGCTGCTCAGAACTACGCTGTATTGGCCGTCAGCATCGTTGTTGCTGCTAACAAGGATACCCGGCTGAGCTCCACAGATCTTGTTGAGTCCGGCGCTATCGCAAACGTTTCCTTGGGAGCTGGTGGTAACAACAGTGCCGAGCTGAGCCTGGGGCTGAAACTGAACAAAACCAATTTTACCCTGGGGAATCAGCAGCCCCTCAGAAGTACCATGCGTAGTAGCAATAGAAACACTGATTCCAAAGTTAAAGTTTGCATTTCCGTTAGCACCATCCTTGCCTGTGTCACCGATAGTAGCGCCAAAAGTAATGCTTTCGGAGATGGTGTCGGTTACAGTGACGGAATCGGTAAATGTGACGGGGCATGGTCCACCAGAGTTTCGGCAGTCAATCATTGAGGATCCAGACGCTTTAACTCCATTTCCTAAGCCCTGCTCGCAGTCGACGCAAAGAGCCTTCAGCTGGCCAGAATCAGCCAGAGATTGACAGGTGCTGGAATCTAATATGCAGTTGCTGGGCGGGCTGAACGTCTGGCTTTGTCGCTTCTCGATTGGGGAACTGTTCAATTCTGTCTCCAATGTCTCGTTGTGATACACAACGGGGACACGTCGGCCGGTAGAGCTGAGAAGGTAATCACCCTTCTCGTCGGTGTAGACTACGCCTTGGCTTCTGGTTTCGACAGTTCTTTTAGTCCCTTCGTCGGCAGGGACCGTCTTCTTGGACATGATTGGTGGCGGGTATGAGCGCTTCGCAGTTACACCAGGGCAATCTTTTCCAGTGTTGCAAAATGCCCACCAAATTCGGTTGGAAAGATTTGGGAAGTCATAACATCCGTTTTGGTGTTCCAGAGCAATGAGCTCTTCGCCACAGGTGGTGCCATCGGGTGGGCCTTGGGAGATGGTGACCGACACTGTGGACGGCATCCCTTGAATCTATTCGACTCATGTGAGTACTACAAACTGACAAACATTGCGGTGATTTGGAATCTGAGAAGAAGTATCTTTGGCAGCTCCAATGTGGCTATATGCGTACCTCGTATCCTCCAGATGGATTGGAGTTGGGAAATGCGCCATCATTGAAAAAGCATGTACCAGTGCCCGCCGTTCCAGCAGAAACGAGCGTCACAAGGCCATTTCCAGACGAACAGCCTCCGGGGTGGAAGACGATGGATGCCATGTTTGTTATATGTAATACTGGTACGGTGTTAGTAAAGACAGAAGCTTGATACACTCGTGTCACTAACCCGTAATGTAGCTGTGTTTATAAGCTATGGAAAGTAAAGGACTTAGAAGGATGAATTTGTTGTGTGAGTGAGATGCTGTGTTGATGCTGAGTGTTCTGTTTCTTCTTCAACCTTGAAAGGGGAAGAGTCCTCTTTATATACAATTACGTGGAGGAAGGTATTGTGTCCAGTCGTGTCCCAACGAAACTTGGACAAAAGTTCATTGCAATGCCATAGCCCCCAAGCTTGGATACCCATTCTTGCCATTGTTTCGAGGCTATGGGTTTCTAAAAAAAATCATCAACAATAATAACTCATAGAAAATGAAGTTGTGTCTCCTGAAGAACTGTCAGATTACATCATGAACGAGACATGGCCGATCAAAATTGGAGCAAAGTCTGACATCGCGACGATCCTCAGCAGAAGTTTTATATACCGTAATGGAATCTTAACGTAGATCATGTTATCGAGCAGCCCGTATGTTCCTGGGCTATAGCTGAGATGTCAAAGGTTCAGTGAGATTACGTCACTAGCAAATGATCTAGTGAAAAGCACGGACGAACTGCTATTTCACTGCATGGGTGTAATGATCTGCATTGGCAGTTTGCGACTTCTTCAGTCGTTGGATGTGAATGCATGCATGCCATAAAATGTGGCTATCTATAGCAGGTTCACGTTGGCTATTAGAAGGCAACATAGAATTGAGTTGTAAAAGTGACACCAGTCGTTGAGTTTGCGGCGAGAGAGCCGAACGGAACATCGCAAATTACACGATGAACGCCCTACTTACACTTGTAATGCAGATCGTGCCCCAGATTTTGCTTATTTGCAGCTGTCATAGAAATTAATGCAGATCTCAAGCTTCCGTCTTACGGACCAAAAGTCCACCAACCACCAACGAAACAATTGTTATTTTGACACTAGAATCACTATAAATATAGCGGCCGCAGTGGCAGATCTCTGGCGATCTTGGCGATCTTGCTTTTTGAGACAACTAAAGTGGACTCGTCGAAGAGGGGGGGTTTCCTAATTGGTATCAGCTGTGATTACTTTGATCTGCATCGCTGCCTGTTACCCCTGCGCCAAAAGGGGGCGATGAGGCTTACAGCCCAAATGTCACAGCTCAGCTGGGCAAGCTAGGACTCTGTTATACAACTTTGCTATTCAGAAGTTCAACAAGTATAGTGAATGATACGTTTTCGAAATCTATAAAGATGGGCTTTGACCGCAACGATGAATGCAATTTTACCATCACAACACAATTCAACAAACACTTCGCATCTACAGCTCAATAGCTACCTCTGTCAACAACCGCTAAAGAATCCTTTGAACTTTGAACTTTTACTTCTCTCTATTCAAGTAAGAGTCACTACTCCAAATATTACTTGAATTCCATGTTAACAATTTTCCAGAATGCAATACCTCGCTGTCCTCCCTCTCCTCTACACTGCTGCCGCAGCCCTCGGCATCAACTGTCGTGGCAATGCCAACTGCGTCGGTACTCCTGAATGCAGACTCGCTGATCTGATCTTGCAAGTCAGCCAACAAGATCCCAGCACATCATACAGCCCTGGCCAGCACATTGCCTGCTGCGGCATTCCTGGTGGCAACATCTGCGCATTCACTCAGGGTATCAGCAACTCGATTACAGCTGGAGAGGCATTGGGTATGCTGCAGGGACTGGAGGCACACGGCTGCGGCCAGTGCGGTAGCATTCCCTTCAAGGACAACAATGTCGCTGAGGGACAGCTCACCGTCAACTGGACTGACCACTAAATCATTGAGTGATCTTACACAGCCATTTATGCGGTGCTTTTTTATCTCTTAACTAGTGTGCGCAACTTGAACGAGACTTTTTTTGTGAAGGAGATGGCCATCTCAAGGAAGCAGATATTTTTGAAATACGATCATTAAATCTCGCTTTATGCATGCTTTTACAAAACAAATACAAGTGACTAAGTGATATGTTAGTATTTGAAGTCAATGTTCCCTCGTGTAAGTGAATTCTGTCAGTAGAGGGATCAAGCTTGTAGTTTCTACAGCTGCTGGTAGGCACAGATATACGGAAAATGTCGGAAATAGTGCACGTCATTAATATTAGTTTTTCTTAGGATAAATATCCTACTCTCCAAGTTCTCGATCTTTGTTCCAAAGCACAAATTGTAGCGCCCGGCAGCGCAGAGAATTATGTCTGATTCCTTTTCCGAGAAAATAAAACGGGATACCTGCCAGAAGGACTGCTCCAGTAATGGATGCCATAGTAACGAAAGCAATGCTGTAGCCAACTCGGTCAATCCATGGGTTGGTGTACAAGGAAAGTAGGAATCCAAAACAGGCTGCCGCAACGTTAGCTAGAGCTCATTTCATGCTGAGTTCGGGTGATGTAACCTTTGAAACCTAATTGAGTTACGACAACCTCTCCTCCAATTGGCCGATATGGGTCGATCGTGTACACCATGCTTATGTTGACCGCCTGGACGATGGAGAAGTTTGCTAATGACCAGTTAGTTTACCCTATGCTTCAAAATCAGGATAGATACTTACGTAGAGCAAGCCCGATTGTTGGGACCATCCAGTGTAATCTGTTTTGGATGCCGACGCCATATAATACTAGAGCAGTTGGAGCTGCTAGTACGCTAATTACTATAGCCGGAATCCTCATTTCTGGCTCTCTGACCCCTCCATTTCTCTTGGTAAAATAATCAGCAACGACTTCAGTAAACTTCCCTCCAAAGGCAATGCCAACAAGAGGTCCAATCAGAGCCGAGATGAAACATAATCCGGATTGATACGGCTCAAACTTGTAGACCTGGCTGAATGCAGTCGAAAAGGTGGAAGAGACTGCCACTAGAAACCCGATCAGCACGGACGTGACTAGCGTAGCCCACAGTACTGGAGGTAGAATCAGTAGCCCGATTGGTCGAACAAATATCTTGACCAATGGCTCCTCTGTGAATTTGCCATGGAATAAACGAAGTTCCTGAAGATATGTATGCTTTTTTGGAATACTTTGGTCATTGAAGCCGACATTTGCGGTATAGTCGGTGCTGCCTTCTTTATCTAAAGGAGACACGGCACTGGCGGTTTCGGCCGGGACTGGATTTCGGATATATGAGGTTTCAGGCATGGTGAAGCACAAGACAATAGTCATTGCGCTAATAAGAGCGATTGACACGTAGTAAATTGTCCGCCATCCGTGATCGATGGTGATCAAACCAGAGACGATAATACCCCCAGCTACACCACCCGAAATCGAGGCCGCATACACGCTGTAGAGAATCCTTTAGTATTTGTTGGCGGGAAGAGGGGGCTCAGTTACGCCATCAATACACCGCGTTCATGGAGAAAGGTGACATCTGCGATTGTGACGGGAGCCAAGCATTCTCCAGCCCCTATAGCGAATCCCATCACAATCCTTGCAGTGAGGTGATTTGCGTAGGAGTCGGCCACTGCCGCCCAGATTGCGGTTACAGTGTACAAGGTGAAAGCGGCAATGTAGACAGGTCGGCGGCCGTATTTGATAATGAGTGGGATCCATGCAAGACATCCAACACCTTGCATGAGAGTCACGGTTGTAATAAAGTATGCTGTTTTGGCAATGCGTTGAGGCGGTGTTAGTGTCGAGTTTCCCAAAAAGTCTTGCGCCATTTGAGGAAGTGCCACAGACGTGCCGCTGGCCAAGAATGTGCAGAGGAACATGGCGACGCATGCTGAGATGGCGATGTAGTAACGCCGAATCTTGAACCTCCTCAAGGTCAGCGGTGTATTATTGCTTCTTCATATCTCGCCCGGTGACCTACCAGTTGAGAGGGTCATTAGGATCTTGGGAAGGGGTTGGGATTAGAATAATCTGGTTTGTAGATGAATTCCGGATCTGGACGGTGCCCAATGCGCTTCGTGTTGGGTCGTCCATCTCGAAAGGGCCACGAATAGTGATGTCGATGATTAGATGCAGAATTTCCAAAAAACATACTTAACATTTTTACAACGTACAGCAGTCTTATATGCCGATGAGCTTTGGGCCTATCTGCCGGGTGTCCCAAAGACGGGACTTATAGTTACCCCGTGGGGAAAAAGGGCGCCAAGTGGGAACCGAAATATCCGTCCATGTCTATCCGCGACTATCCAGCGTGTTAGTGTTAAGAGTTTGTGTTATTAGATCTGGCCCCTATTAGTTTGAGGTGTCAAGATCTGTTAGCTCCCCCAATCGTTGCTTAGCCTAGTTCAGGTCCCAATCAATAACTCCACGTTGTACCCCGTAGTTTAATTTGGAATATCTGATCTGCCGTCTATCGTTCCCGTTCCGGTTTTCACTTCCGTTCCTTGGGATGCGCGTACTTTGATTGGGCCTCGGCCATTGTCAGTGCCGATTGCTCTGTGATGATGACTACCGGTACATTGTTTGCAGTGCAATGCCGTGTCGATTGGGTGAATTCGACGTAAGATTGGAGTAGATTTTGACTCTCATCTTAATGGGAAAATGAGGAAGCGTGCGAGGCTTGCTGGGTTAGTAACCGAAAGACCTGCAATTCGGTCCCTAAGCTTGCAGATGTTGCAAAGGTTGTAGACTAGATGTATCCTTCATATTATTTGCTGTTGGATCTACATCTATCGCCTCTGCTTTCACCGAGCTCGCGTGCCAACTTGGAAGGTACATGTACTCGTCCATTTGTACACTCTGCTATATAGTAGGTACTATACGTATCTTTTCCGGTAGCCTCAGGTACCAGCAGGCAATAGCAGGCAATCGCAGGCCTTTCCTTGGCCAGATTTCCTCCATCTCCATTTCAACCACAGGGTCAGTCAGTTACATAATCAGCGCGTGCAATCCAGCACTAACAAACCAGTGCTACACTTGATCTTGCTGCAAAAGAACGACGTCGCTGCACGCTGCTATAATACTGGAGGGAGTTTGGCAGGCTTCGTAGATTGGCTAGATAAATAGGTATATTGGGGCGGGGGACAGGTACAAGATACTACATGTAATACCTAGTGCGCTGTAGCTGTAGTAAATCAGAAGTACACTTTCTTATCTATAAACGAGCCAACCAGAAGCCATCGCCGAACCTCGCTTCAAGCTGCAACCTCGCCGATTTTGCGACTTTGCAAACCTGGAAACGAATTCATCTTACAATTATTTGCAAGCCTCGTCAATCTACTGGACTTGCAGAACACTATGAATCCCTGGCAAAGACGGGAGCAGTGATGACACGACTCCGCAACATTCTGCTGTACCAAGTGTGGCCCTCTGATGACGTCTGCGATTTCTGATGTTGTTATAATTCTTCATTCCACCGTCATTGCGGTGTTCCAAAAAGATGGGTATAGCCGCCCTGTTTTGCTGATCGACACTTTTACTATTAATCACTTGGTCGGCATGCTGCTGCCGTTCCGCCTGCGAGTATCATATCATACCTATATCTACAATGCGACAAACCTTGGGCCTGCGAGGTAAAAAGTGTACAGTTAGAGAAATACAACTGTGCAAGTGTTATTCATTGGATGCAGCTTGTCTCAACCGAAAAGAATTACCATTATTTTCTACAGAAGCAATTGATTCTGTATACAAACAGCTGTTCCAAGGCTGTTATAACGAGGTGAGCTAGAAAACGCGGACAATGTCTTCAGCGTTGTAGCCATGGAGCCATTCCAAGTTTCCCAATTGACCTGTCCACTTGAAGCGACTCCAAATAAGCATTTCCTTGATCCATTGGACGAGGGCAGTGTCTGGTGTTCGCAATCGTCCGTTCAGGTCGGTAAAGTCTTTGACGAGACGCAGTCGGTCACTCCGGTGACGTTCCCAGGCGCCTAGCAGGCGCATGTAGTCTGATGCAAAATCTGGGTGTGCCAAGGTATGCGAAAGTGTCTCGGCATCTTCAAGGCCCATCGCGGCGCCTTGTCCACCCTGGGGTGTAAAGGCATGAGCGGAGTCTCCGATTAAAATTACTCGTCGCTTGATACTCGTCCAGGGTTCGAGCGGTGGCACTTCGAAAAAGCTATCACCATGTCAGAATGTAAGTTCTCAATGCGTTATGCGTACAGTACTTACGGCAGCAGGTTCAAGCCTTCTTTGTTATACTCCATGGTAATGTCGCAAATGAATTTAGGCCACTGGTCGCCGAATCTCTGCTGGAGGATTTCTTGCACTTTTGTCTTGTCGCTAGCAAGCTCATCCCACTCTTTTCTCGATCGAGCAGGATAAGGCATAGTCGAAAAAAAAGTCAACTACTGTCCCCTTGTAATCAGATGGCATGACGGCGACAAAACCTCTGCCCCCGAATATGAAACTCGGTAGTGGCGTCTGGGCCGCCGACTTGTGAAGAGATTCGCGCTTGACGCCCATGCCAATGATGCCCATGAACCCACTATAGCTTGTTTCGGTGTCCATGATGGCATCCCGAACCCTTGAATGTACGCCATCGGCTCCTATGACGAAAGAAGCCCTTGTTTTAGTTCCATCGGCAAACTCCAACTCGACAAAGTCTTTATCTTCGTGTAGTTGAACCAGCTTCTTGCCAAAAACTACTGGAATTCCTTGTGCTTTCAATTCGTCCAAGAGCGCTTTCTGGACGATAGCTCGATGTACTCTTAGGCTAGCAAAGTTGAAGTGTTTCGGGCTTCCCTGCAGTATTGTTCCAAGGGCCTGAGATCTGGCGTTACTCATATGAAGGTTCTCGTAGCTGTAGCCTTGGGTGCGGACAATGTCATAGACTCCCACATGCTGCAGGACACGCACAGCGTTGGGTGCCAGAGTGATGTGGACTCCTCGCACGTCGTATTTAGGTTGAAGCTCGTATACAGTGGAAGAAATGCCATGATGTTTCTTGAGGCTGAGGGCTAGCGCAGGTCCCTACATGACTGGTTGTTAGTTGTATTATACACTGATTTTGATATCGTCGCTGTCCTACCGCGATTCCTCCCCCAACGATTGCTAAATATGGTATTTCCGACATTCTTTCAAGTTGGGGATTGACGTTTGCAAATATGGTAGCAAGTACAATGTTCAAAGTAATGTGATATTACTCCAAACTCAGTCGAAGATGAAATTCCTTGAGCTGTAGCTAATATATTGAAACGCCAAGGCCAAGTACTAGGTAGTACGGGCATATCTTTCCGGCATTAAATCCCGTCTGTTTCCATTTCCATAAGCCGGATGCAACCCCATGGGGTTGAGTTCGGTAGACATCATCCTTACATGTAGTCCCCGTTGGTATCCGTCTGTGGCAACCCACCAGCAAAGCTCGGCACGGGACGGGATGGAGAACCAACTGAGAGCAATATGTATTGGTCTGCTGCTGCGGAGTGGTAGCAACATATCCATGCGATGGTCGAACATGATCTGTTGAAACAGCATATGTTACGTGTCTTTACTAGTGCATTCTAGTTGAAAGACTCGGATGTAGAGCCCAAAGTGCGGTTCCGGGTACCAGGCATCGCACCAAGAGGAGCTCGGAAGGACAACGATCGGGCAAAATGTCAATCTCATAGGTAGCCGGGGTAGTATTTTCGCAAATATTTGATAAGCTTCGATGGAAAAAAGTTCACTACTAAGGTACCTAGGTAGTACCGAGAGTGATAAAGAAGAATACGCCGAGGAGTAAGTACTGGTTTCTTTCGCTTCGATTAGGTATCCAGTCAGTCGGTAGAGTGCGTAAAATCGGGACTTTTCGGCTGCGACTCGTAACTATTAGTAGGTATTAGTAGGCCTGTCCTTTTACGAGCGCGCGCAGCCAACACTGAAGCCATAGCTCAGCCGACTGCAATGCAAAAAAAAAAAAATTGAATCTTGCAATTGCTCCTCGTAATGCATCGCAAACTGGGGGGGAAACAGTCACTTGGTTGATTTGAATGAGCAAGAAATCACCTGATCAATTTCCAGTTATTTTGAATCATGTACCTTAGTATCTAGACTACCAGGCTACATGTATTCTGTGCTATCTGAAATACAGCGCTGTGCCGATAAGGCTTGGGTGCTGTAATGCGCTATATCGCGTGGTACATTAGGTAAAACCTCTTCCATTGCCAAAATATACCTGAAGCTTCCGACAGCACGGGCTGGCTCACGGCAAGATGTGCCCTGAAATCGAATTGCGCAAAAGTACAGGTACATGTACATGTACATGTAAGCAGCTGCGATTTAATACATGTACCTATGCTGAATGAACATCACCTCCATAAGCCACCTTGCGAAGAACAGCCCTCTTGCAATCTTGGACTCCTTGTAGGCCGGCTAAGCCCAACGTGAGATCGAGATCCTAAATATTATTGACAATGATATCTATTGCTGGCAACTTGTCATCACTTACCGCGAGACGACCGAGTAAAACGTCTTGTGCCCCTTTCTTGCCTGCAATGCCGAGCCCACAAACACAGGGCCGTCCAACAAGCACAGCTTTGGCACAAAGGCACAAAGCCTTCACGATATCAGATCCAGTTCGGATTCCACTGTCGAAAAGAACAGCAAGCTTATCCCCAACTGCATCGACGATTTCGGGGAGGACTTCCAAGCTTGCAATGGCACCATCTACCTGTCGTCTTCCATGATTGCTGACCACGATGCCCTGTACACCAGAACGAACGGCCATCAATGCATCATCCACATGCTGAATGCCCTTTAGAACAATTGGCCCGTCCCAGTGGCTGCGCAAAAATGCAACGTCTTCCCAAGTGTGCCTGTCGCCTTGACTAGAAAAGAGGTCGGCATTCCACGCGCTGGATGCAGCCACCACATCGTCTTCAATTTCTTTGCCAGCAGTCCGTCGATACTCCTCCTGGAACACAGGATCTGAAAACCCATTCTGTGTTCCCACGCCTTTCATGAAAGGAACAAATCCATTGTCGAGATTAGATGGACGCCATGCCAGAGTCCAGGTATCCAGAGTGACGACTAGCACTTCGTAGCCATTTTGCTTTGCTCTAGACAGCAGAGACTTGGTCAACTCGTTATCCTTTGGCCAATAAAGCTGGATGATCTGTTGGTAGTCAGTCGGAATGGATGAAGAATAGGAAGAGGTAGTCCGATGCGACGGCTGGCATCCTCAGTTGCACATGAATTTGGTATTGGATGTAGTACTATATCGGTACTTCTAATTATACTTACCTTCCACTGTCGAAAGGCTAGCCGATTTGCTATCATTGTTGACTTCTCACCAGCACCACCCGAAACAAAATCGAAGCTTCGAGAAGTTATGCATTGTCTGGCCTGTTCCTCTAATTTCGTCGGATCAGTAGTTACCATTGGGAGGCGGCTGAAGAACATGCCGTCCTCGTATATAGATTTCTGTCGATCCTTGTAATCCATCGTTCAGACCTTGCAATCCAACAAACGCTTTACAATGTTCTGATACGCCACAGACAGCATATAGCCTGCAATTTTTGGATGCTGACGTCGTGGGAACCCGAATATTTAAAAAAACCCCTTTTTTTCCGAGGCCGGGCCCCAGATTTGTATGCATACTATGAGTTTACCAGAGTGCCAGAAGTTTACTCAATGTCTATCAAGTTCCTGATGTGTGAATGGAAAAATGCGGGTTACGGCGGCAGCGATCCCAGTCATAGGGATTGTGTGTAACTTTGCCAATTCGGTAGCAACCATACTAATCATCCTGGATATTCCGGGGTAGGGACGGAACTTATTATCGACTAGGCATCGGTTGCTCGTTAGGTACGAAGAATGTCTCTCATTTGACGACCATTTATTTTTCTATTCCTTTCTGGAAGTCAAAGCTATTTTACTATTGAAATTGGTGATTACAAGTCAATCCGGCATATAACGCGGCACCTGCGAATAAAGGGGGGCCGACGGGCCGTTCGTTGGACGCGATCAGAACGTCAATCTCTCCCGCAAACAGCCGGGTTCCTGGGCACAAGGCCCCGCCAATTCCCGTACAGTAAAAGTCGTGGCATCCCAGGCCTCATGTTTAAAAAGGTGAGTCTTACACAACAATACTACATATAGTCTTCTCTCGTTGGATTCTTACAGCATTCATATACATACAAAGTACATACAAAGCCAAAGCGAACTACATCATGCCGGCCTATCGTATTGGTATGTCCCCTTTCCAGCGAGAGTGACATTACGCTTTTCTAATTCCACTTGATGATTTAGTTTTATTTAAATTGAAGAAAAATGTTTCGGAAGCTCAAGTTGAACAATTTATAAATGAATCCAAGGAAGAGGGAAGAAAGGTTCCAGGTAAGGCCATGAGCTGAAACAACCAATATCTCAGTGGGGCTATCTAATCAATTGGTTTCTGCAGGAGTCTTGTCTCTAGAAATAGGCCCAGCTCTCGACATGCAGAGAACTAAAGGGTACGATATGGGTATCATCCTCCAGGTAGAGACCCCGGAGCACCTTGCATCGTTTGCCAAGGATGCGCGTCATCTCAGGTTAGCAAAAACAATTACAGATGTGTTGGATGACTACTTACGTATTGAAGGCTACATGAGTTGCGGGAACAAATTACTGAGGACAGCCTTGCATTCAATCTGGCTTTCTGAGCATGGTTCATTGACGCGGGACCGGAGACATGCCACCCTGAATTCGAGTTTATTTCTCCTGTATCGGGCACGCTTGGTTGAAGGATACTATGTAAAATTATACAGTACCATGGAATGGAAAAGACGCTTTCGATGGGCTATATTTTGAGGTTGACATTATAATTCACTGACCAACCAATATCGTGGTGACGGAAGCGAGTAAGCCCGCCAGCTTCAGGACTAGCACGCTACCGTATTGAAGCTACTTAACCCAGTAAATTGACCTTTTGCTAGACGACTATTGTCAGTCCTTGATAAAAAAGGTTGAGAGGAGTAGAATAAACAATGAAATCGTTTGAGGATCAGGCATGAGCCGAATGCAAAAGTTGGAGGGAAATCATTAATGGCTTTCTCAATGATCCTAAAATATGGAACTTTGGAAGCGGAAGACGAACAAGGCACGGAGCATATGACTTTACCATCTACGACAAGGATCAGACCTGCAACACCTCAGAACAGTTGAAAGGGTTGATGAAGCGAACAACCAGTGCAGTGGTTCTTTTTTTCCCTCTTCACTCTAGCGAAACATCGCCGAAGGCCATTTAACAACGAAAGTTGATGGGACGAGAGTAGCAGATCGGGGAACACCGGCTATGGTGGGTTAAGGCCGGATGGTGGACCGCTCTGCAATTCAAGCGCCTATAAACCCACCTCCATCCTCCCTCATTGTGAAGCCTATTTCTCCTACAGTGTCTTAGCTGAAGATGCTCTCCACAGACTACAATTTCTTCAGAAACAAATGGCTACTGTTCGCATAAAGCAAGGCGTCGTTGAAGGGTCTCCCGTACAGCAAACCGCCCACGGGCGACCGCCGCTGGCGACCCGCTTCCTCTCCACCTGCTTGGGAGGGTGTCCAGGATGCAACTCGCTTCGGAAAAGCGGCAATTCAAATCGTCGACACGGGGGCTGAACTTGTTGCAGAGGCCAATGAAGACTGTCTGTATCTGAACGTCTAGAGTGGAAGTTTGGACCCGTCCGCACAGCAACCTGTCATGGTCTGGATTCACGGCGGTGGTTTCCTGAATGGATCTTCCTCGATGGATGTTTATTCCGGTCAAAATCTAGCCCGTCGCGGCGTGGTTGTCGTATCTGTCAACTATCGTCTCGGGGCATTTGGCTTTCTGCGTCACCCAGAAGCTGGCGGCAATTTTGCCGTCTCAGACTAGGTTGCCGCTTTGAAATGGGTGTCAGAAAACATTCAGATGTTTGGCGGAAATCCTCAGAATGTCACTGTATTTGGCCAGTCCGCTGGAGCAGTCGCAGTCCGGACTTTGCTATGTACTCCGGCCGCTCGCGGACTGTTCCATCGCGCAATCATCCAGAGTGCTGGTTTTGAGGACTACGCTGCAACACCATCACCAAACGCAGAGCGTGTCAATGACACGAGCGAAAAATTCTTCAATCTCCTGGGAAGTCGAGATCTGGATGTCTTGCGTGGTATTCCCGCAGAGCAGATTCGAGTCACTTCGTTAACATTATGCGGGACTCGACCACCTCCTGGATACCTTCACTCTCCGGCAAATTTGGTATGGTATCCCGTACCCGATGGCGAGGTTGTGATGAAGGATTTCTCCGGCTGGGATGAACAGGCTCCAGTGCTATTTGGTTGCACGCAGCATGAAGCCCGGGCTTTTTGGCGTCCAACAGGTCTTCATACAGCTCCTGGTCAAGACCCGTCAGAGATATATACCGTCGACACTCTGGCCAATATGTCCAAAGTCCTAGCACGCGACGGCGACCAGGAGATGCTGGATCATTTTAGCAATGGCAAGTTCAGTCCGTACGAAGCGCTCACAGAATTGTGCAGCGCGGCTATTTGGATGGAGCCAGCAAAGGCTACTTACCACAGATTTTCTGCAATGAACCGCAAGACCTACTTTTACATATTTTCTCGCATTTCCCCTGCAACACGTCGCTCGGGTATGCTTGCCTATCATGGCGCCGAGATACCTTATATATTTGGTAACGTGTCACGCAATGGAGTTTTGAAGCCATGGTTTGGCAGAAAGGCATTAGCCGCTGATATCGGACCATGCCCCATGGACAAATACTTCGATGCGGTTGACGAACAAATTGCAAACGATGTTCAGAATGCCTGGGTTACTTTTGCTCAAACTGGAGCACCTCAGTTTTCGGATGGTTCTCCATGGCCTCAGTGCGATACGAGGTACATAAAGTTGACAGTCATTGGGGATCAGATGGAAGCAAAACAGTGGGATGTAGACAGGGTGGTCAGCATTCTCAGTTCTTTGCGAGACCAACCAAGGCATTGAACTACTATTGGATGAAGAGCTAGCGATAAAGTCGATTCGCATACCTCGAGACGTCCAGTTAATAAATTACCTACATAGATTCTTTTGGCTAGTTTGTGTCGATGCTGTTCTACAACACCTAAGCAATGCCCCAAAAGAACCTTTCATCGCCAGACTCAATGCCAAAAAAGTATGACATAAAGGGCTTTCCAAGCTCGGCTTCAGAGAAGGGTAACGCAAACCACTCATCTCCGGAATAGTCACCTGCCGCTGAGAACTGGCCATGCATAGAGCTTTCGCTGAGCATTTCCTGGCCAGATTCTGGAGTAGACATTAAAAAGCTCGGCCGTGTATAGGCTTCGTGATCTGTCATATTTGTTTGAGCATTTGGTTGCATCGCCACAGTATCCTGTGGTGGCGCGAGGATATTTGTGGTGTTACCAAGAAACGCATCTGCATCGTCAAAGGAGAATGACGCCTCCAAAGGGGGATCGACACGAATAAATCGTTCCCTAAGGCCCTTTGTGTTTTCCTTCAATAATACAGCATATCGAAAGCCGAGATGCACATCGTCGACGGCGTTTAGGCAGAGCAATTCAACTGTACGATCTAACAAACCTAACAACCGGTCCAATTCGTTACCGCGTACACCCAGCGCGAGGGCCTGTAAGGTGAATAGTTAGCCCGAGTAACAGAACTTACCGTATGATTGGACGATATAACAAACATTGATCAAATACATCGAGGCAGAAGCGACCCTGATGAATATGCGGACAGGCAGGTATTTTAAGTCGCCATCTCGAGATAGATCAATCACCATCTCTAGGATTATGCTGCTTGCATCGATAACTTCATGAATAAAGTCGGAATCCTGGTTATCCATAGAATGCGGATTTCTTATTCGCCCGTCATCTTTCGACAGTCGTCCCGCAACGGCTTGCAATGCCACGGAGTTAATGTAGACACGCACAAAATGGCAATCGATCAGTATGAGCTGCCAGCAGGTGGCGTTGTCTGCTACATATAAGCTAGAATGCTACGGCACAAGGAATAGTTGGGGGAAAGAATTGTCTTACCTGCATGCTTCTTGAACTTGTCCCACCATTGTGAAAGTAGTGAGCGAAAATGCCCCAGGAAGGCTGCATACGTACCGCTTCGTACCAGCTCCTGAGTCACTTTCTTCGAGGGAAAGAGAAAGTCGGATGACGTCCATATTAGTCGGCTGAGTTCTATCCATGAAGTCATGTACTCGTGCCACTCATTGTCCAACTTGGATTCGGGAGTTTTTAATGAGGACAGCACACTGTCGTGAAACGGCGTTCGCGGCAAAGAGCAGCCAATCCGCGAAGCGAGTTGGCTTATATACACAAACAAGAGTTTGCCCACTCGGTCACGCCGGAGACGAAGGAAATTTGCGAATGACAGTTCAGACACTGAGTCAACCACATCTACTGGGACGTCATCTTCATCAGAGAAGATGTCGAGTTCGTGACTCAGAGACAAAGCATTTCCAAGGAGCATCCTAAATAGTAAGTGAGCTCTTGAGTCGTACACGATCAACATAACTCGTCGAATGAGATGCAGAGAAGAGATTTTGCTAACCAAGACATGCGATCTGATCTGTGAGCAGCTTCTTCCACTTCCCGAAGCCATTTGTTTGGAACTTGATGCCGTTAGCTGAATTGACAAATTTAACTTGAACCGGACATTCCGCACCTTTGCTAAGAGACATCGTCTGTTCGTCGTCAGAGAGAGCCATCTCTGGCTGCCAATAGTCGGTCTCGATGGGAAGATGGATACAGCGTGGATGCCATTCCGCAGCTAACAGAAAGGTCTCGATAGTGCCAAGGTGAGCCATCTGATCCTTGATCGTTCGCCGTTGGCTCCAAACCAAGCGTTGAAACAATGTTTGGCAGTGTTCCCACAGGCGATCGTGGATATAAAAGCCCCGAGTAACGGCCCCGTCCACGTCCAATATATGATATCGTGCCGACAATGCAATTATAGCACAGCAAAGCACAGGTTCTCGAGAGATTAAGTCACCGTGCTTCGTGTGATTGCTGTAGAAAGAGTGAAGGATTGGCGACAGCGTGTTCATATTGCGGAAAAAAAGATCAATGTACGTGACTGCTTCTTGTGCAGTGATCAGACCAGTTTTCACAAAATGCCATGAGCTCCAATGGCGTACCGTATCCGGGGATGAGGGTGAAAGTGGATAGCGAAGTGACAGCCAGGGCTCTGACGTGGTGATATGTTGTGTAGAACTGGACGCTGTCGGATCCCACTCTCTTAAACTGCTGTTGTTCGGACGGATATGTGTTTCAAGCCTCAAATTCTGTCCATGCGCAGCGCCAATGGGTGGAAGGTCGCCTTGCTGTGTAGGAGGACGACCTATTGCAGGGCATTGATCTTCTCTCTCTTGCGCCGGCGATTCAATATCCGCCGCGTTGAAAACTATTCTGCTCGTGATTCTACGCTGGCGTTTGCGCGAGCCATTCGACGCTTCCATTCGTTAACTTGACAATGGCTTGGTAAAAATGCAAAAAAGGATCGCAAAATAGTGTATACCGGTTGATTCTTCACAGGATTGTGCATGAATGGAACCTTCAGCTGACGTATGCCTTAGTTGATGCCTTGGTATCTGCCTCGTCACCTCAACTGGGCGGGCTGACTCTTCTATTACGCGTCAATGTCAATACATAATGAAAGACCTTTTTCCCTTGAATGAGGTCCTGGAGTGCAATACCTTCAATAACATTTACAGTCCTTTGCATGTCACCGGCGTCATGAAAGTTGGTATGCGAGTTTCTCTCCGCACTAAATGTGCAATGGCGTAGTTCTCTCCTGCACCTTGTGCAAGATGCTTGTAAAAGTCCCTGGCCATTGCATTCCATGATGCATTTTACTTTTCGACGGCGGCAGTTAATACAAGCTTGATAAGCTCTCTTGAAATAATGACGGGCAACGTTGGAAGCAGGCATGCCTCCCGTAGGGCTTGAAGCCGACATTGTAAACCGCTTTGTAGATTCAGTTTTGAACCCAGTTGACCGTCCGTACAAGTCGTGGAGAGTCTGGCAAATAAAGGACCATTCTTTGGAGATCCATCACGTGTACATCAACTAGATCTCGACAAAAGTCGGGGTAATTCTATACCTAGTCCAAGGATAGTTTAGGAGACTGTGCGGTGCGTTCTGAATCGGCCCGAGTTGAAGTGGCTACCCGATAGTCTCAATTATAAATTCTGTCCCTCCACACCACGTGTGCTCTTTGCATTAGCTATTTTGCCTAGGAGTGCAGTTGCTGGAAGTCGGTCAGTTCTTCTTCCAGTTTCTCTTCCAATAATGTGCAGTCATATGTAGCTATTTTATAAGACTATTTATGCAGTGATTGAACTTCAGCGAGAAGCATTCATGACTCCAGTATAACAACTATGCTGACAAGGTTGCTAATTTTACTCGGTCGACGTGGCAGTATTCTCTTATGGCTCCCCGAATCCCGACTAACTGACGCGTTCTTTCACTCATTTCATCTTTGTCGCCGTCGCAAAAGCAGGCCCATCTTCGAAGTGCCAGGCAGTCGGACAAGTTCAGTGTGTGAGTGAAGTGGAAATTCCCTACGTCGGTTGTCTGTGACATGTCAACGTGAAAGTAGAATCATGTTCACAATATTATCCAAGCAACGGAAATTAAATCTCCCAATTTGAGATTGTAAAAGCGTCATCAAGTCTACTTTTACTCTTGCTGAACAACAGTTTCCTATGGTTGTTTTTATTTGGAATTGCCCTAGGCATGCCTCCGTTCTCTCTCAAACCAGGCCCTGCTATTATGCTTCCCCAGATCCACTTGCCGCCTCCAACCGTCTGATCTTCGGTTCGGCTGCCTCAGACATTATTATCCTCGAATATCCTCACTTACCCGCCACTTGGCTCAATTGGTGTTCTCACCATCCCCTTGGAATTGAGCCATGTTTTCTCGAGTCAGTTCCAGGCTGCTCCCTGTGATTCTCCTACTCAGATTCAATTCTCGCCATCTCATTGAAGGTGGTGAGGCAGTAGTTCTTCTACTTTCTTTGTCAGCATTGAGGTACCTTTACAGACCTGATTCACAACTGGCTAAGCGCTTGAGTTGCCTGTCACAGGAGGGATGCTGTTAGGTCCAAAGTACTTGAAAGTACACATGAAGTGCAGGGGACTTATTCTTGCGCGAGGAATGTACCTTGGATTTTCCTACCCTTTGATTGGCTGAATGCTAGAACGATACATGAAACCTGCCTCAGCCATTCTCTTTCTGTACCCTACCTAGTAAGTAAGCCTCATTGAAAGTTGCACTCCCCTGACATCAACGGATGGGTTTACCGCCTTCGCGTGGGTGATGCAAACGATTGTCAATATATCACCAAGAAGCGCAAGATTTACCTAGTTGAGACACCCCTAGTTCTCGTGCGTCGTGTTCCCAACTCCATTTCTAGAGTAACTTGACGACTAACACCACTTTATGGATTTGCGCAGGGTGTGGAGGTGGAGATGGAAATTCATGCTACCGATATCCCGATCATCGGATTTCGGAGGGTGCGTCACGGGGAGCAGGATTCCCGTGTCTATGGGCCAGGTGCATGGTTGTTATTGGAGTCATACGCCTTGTAAATAAAGCGTTAGAAGAGTATAAATGCAATGTACTTGGGTAAGAATAAGTTGATCAAACAAAGGAATTCTGCCCAAATCGTGTATTCATGCCATATAAGTAAAGGCTAATGAGCTTCCTTCAGTTTATAAAGACAGTGGCTATACCTGATCGGCAGTGTCGGAACTTTTACATATCCAGAATCCATCATTGCGATGGTCTAAATAGTGTCCGCATCCATGCTTAGTTCTTTTAGCAACGGCCAGCAGCAGCTCCATTTGCTGCGTAGCAAAAGTCGAGGCCATTATAGTATTGCATATAGCCAATTAGAGGCGAGTTCCAGTCTGTAGCACCCCAATCCATGTAGTTTGCAGTGCCAGCAACGTACCAGCCACAGAGCTTGGTGATGGCAGCAAGAGACAGCGTAATCTCCTCGACATCCCACTCAAAGGGGTCACCGTAAGTGTCACTGGAGTCGGGCCATGTAGCGCAAGAAAAGGCCACAACACCACCGCGGATAGAGTAAAAAGCTAAACCCATGGCGATGCTCTGGCCGCCACCTGTCTGCCTCTTGAGATCACTCACGGCGGCATCGCAGTCGCCGTGGTTGAGGTTGTATCCGCAGCCGCACCATATTTCGAGGACGCCGTCCCCAAACCCGTAGTCTCGGGAATTATAGGTTTTCCCGCGTTTTTCGAGAGATGAGAGAGATCTAGCGGCCACCATGGAGGCGTGGATTTCTTCCAGCTTGTGCTCGTTGGTGACCCATGTGGTGGCATTACTAATTTTTGCCTGGATAGTATTTTCTGGCAAACTGACAAGCTCGTGTACCTCACGGCCTTGGTCGTCGATATAAGCTTTATATGTTCCGTCTGGGAGGTCATGGGGCACGTTCAAGGAGAGCGCAGCTGTAATGCCGGCCATGGCCGCTGTAAAAATGAGCTTGAATAACACCATTGCGAACGAAGGCTTCACTGATTATTATCTTGATGGATTGAGTGAATGCTATACTGAGAAAAGTTGATCAGAAATGCCACAGGCTTTTATACCTGCAGAGCAGCATTATACCACATCATCACAGACTGCCTCTCGAGTTCAATTGAGCATATCCAGCCAATAGCAAGATGATATTCGAACACGTTTTTTTGAAAGCTGTTTGAGGAAGACAAAACTGCTAGATTGTATGTACAGCACATTGCATGGAGTTCGGAGATGTATTCCTGTAAAGGAGCAGGCGGGGTTCAAAGGAAGCATGTGCATTCTCTCACCGACATATAGAGTATAAAAGGTAGAACTAATAGTACCTTAATTATTAATTGGTTCTCTAGTTTGTCATCAACTAGTAATTAGCTTTCGGTTAACCTCCGAACCATGATTACAAGGTTATGAATCCTGCAGGAACGTAAAAACACAAGTTCCGCACGACGGATTCAATGTCTTACGATTTTTTTCAACTAGTAGTTGAGTGTTGCTTTTGGTGTGAAAATTCCAGTGATCTATCATACTTGCAATCATAAATCTGTGAAAACTGCAGAACTCTCCATAACTGCAAAGTTTTCACCAAGTTTGGCTCTCTAATTCTGTAATGACAGCCAATGCGTTTCTTAATGACGTTCGGCGCATACGACTGGCAAGGTTACACCGGAGTATAACTAGGGTGTATTTCGGATCCATTGTAGGGGGCCATTATCACTTGAGCACCACTCTCTGTGATTGTTATGACGCCAACCAGCATGCCACCTCAGATATTGGGATTGTAGGTATAATGTTGAGTTCAACTGTACTGTATTATAAGGAAAGTCGGCGCCGTATTTGAAAAACAAGGGCTGTGGTATTACATGCAGCATAGTCTTTTGGACCGTCCGGCAGATAATCGATGAAAGAGAAAACGACGTGCTCAACCGCATAAGGGACCCGCAGTCAGCGCTGCCGTCAAATCAAATATTTGATCAATCAATCAAATCAATCAAATCATGCTTCCTTTTTCTATCAATCAATCAAATCCGGGTACCCGGATTTGATTTGATTGATTTGACGGCAGCGCTGCCCGCAGTACATATTCTTTTGTGGATCACTCAAGGATTTCAATAGGAATTTGCTCACGGAGCTTTTTGTGGCTTCCGGGGACCGTTGAAAGAAACCATTAACATACGACTTCCGTATTCATGCCAGATGTTTTATCAGAAACGTATCTCTTTGCGGTATACAATAAACATGTTCTTGCGGTTAAGGTAGTGCTAAGTATTGAGCTAGAAATATCTCTGCTAGTAATTGGAAGATTTAGTACGTGAAAGCAAGCTGTACTCTACAATATTACCTCTTCAAGAGTCACCCTATGCAAAGTCGCATTCTATATAGGTACCTATCTAAGCAACAGAACTCTGCTCTCCTCTGTAAGATCAATTAAAGTAAGTAGGATGGGGATTCTCAGAGCTCAATGTTCTTCCGGAAGCCATCTTCCTCTGGCGCATGTGAAATGAGCCATTCTCCAATTGCATTCTGTAAATATTTAGCAGTGTGCTTTTGGAATATCATTCAGGAGCTTATTGGTTGACGTCTACACACCTGACTCTTACACATATGTTCTACACCGTACCCATCAATATCGAAGAATGTGTTATTAGACTCTTTGTTGATTCCCTCGAGAGTTAAATCGCTAGCACAGGCAATGGTTTGGCGGAGGTAGTCAAAGCAATGCATTAAGTGGTGTAGCTTGCCGCTGGCTTCGCTGTGTGGTGTTTTTGTACCATTGTCCATCAAGTTAATCAGGAGGCTTTCGCCGCGCACGAAGCTGGAAAATTCTCGACGAAGGATTTTCTGATTACTAATATGTTAGTGCTTTGCTGTATTATAAGTGGCGAATGCCTAAGAAGGGTCTGATGGAATGGGATTGGACAACGAACTAGACAATGGTGCTGATGGCCCCAAGTAGTGATATAAACTTCGTATTTACCCAGAGAAGGAATTCCAGGTGGCAGGTTATAGTCTCGCGCATGTTCTATCTGCACCCAGCCGGTGATGCCTGGTAAACCCGTGTTCCACAAAGAGTCGGAGGAGGGGTTGGAGAGCTCTTCCCAAGTCCCGTTCCGCTCTATTGTGAGTGCCTGCATGGGACTAGACCTAACAGTTAACACCGGTCCTTGCCTTATGTAAATCTTGGTGCTCACGCTGAGACGAGACTCACAATCAGGATGATACTTGGCACTTGGCTTAGCACTAGTTTTGTTTACAATTCGTAGTATAATGAGCGCTTGAGTAAGGTTTGCAAGGACGAGAATCCCAACACCGAAAACGATGAGTAAGTAACGCCTACTCGTTTGATTTCCTTGGATGATCAAATTGGTGGTCTCGGGGAGCAGTGGCTCTTCGGCCTCATTCTCAGAGCATTGATCCACAGAAGAACGAGGAGCCATATGCGAAGATTTCTGCAGTATGTCTGGCAGTTTAAAGAAGGAGTAGTTTCTAATTACTACTGGAGAGAGGCGAGGGTTCAAAGATGGGGGATAGACGGTATATACTATAAAGCAGTATTCCTATTGCTTACGGCTTGTCGGGCTTGTCCCGAGGTCCCGCTTCCGTGCAATGGGGATTGCAGAAGTGAATGATAAGATGTAGATTCTCCAACACTAATTAGGATTAAAATGACCGTCGGTAAAGGGGAAAAATAAAACGAGATATAGGGAGTCTAGTAGCTGGGAATATCATGGATAAGGTCGGAAGGTGTCGAATAAAATCGACAAGCATTATCTTAAGCTTAGAAGGCTTAAGTTGCCTTCTGACGCTTAACTAGATGGAGTCCAGATCAACAAATCAGTCCCCTTACAGCTTGTGCTGAGTTCTTCTCCAGTCTGGGTAAGTAATTCCACCCACTTGCCCCTAACTCGGAGTAACTGTAAATTAGCACTGCAAACTAGTGCTTAGGCTGATGGCAGCAAATGAGATCCCCCCACACACACCCACATTCGAATACTATTTGATTATAGCTGCGAAACGGAAATAGGAAATATATTTCACCATCTAAAAACAAGAACGATTGCTTCTTAGGATTTGGAGTTGACGTATGCAACTGCCTGAAATTTAACACCGGGAATAACCAGAACTCGGTTTGTTTGCAACAGAATCCTGTCTCAATACCTGCCATTGGAATACCAATTCTGTGCGATTTATAGTTACTTCTATAGTAGTCCTAATCTTGACGTAGAGAGAAACTCGGTGAATGGAAAACACATATGGTCCTTGCAATCTGAGATGTACTTTCTTGGCATTTTGGACCTTCAGCGTATAACTGGCGGAAATATACTCCCGGAAGATATCAGAATTCCATACTGCAGCTTCTTATTACCTAGTACTCACGTAAGGGATTCCTCGTGATTTGGAATCCTACTACAATGGTCTTGGCAAGACATTAGACATTTCGTATAATGAAGAAATACGTCACGTTGAATTTCATTATCTCGTACTTTTCGACAAAGGTGGCTCCAGAACGGGAATACTTGATCAGTGATGACGGAAATATCAGTCCGAAGTGCGCTCAGTTTGAAAGTATATAAGAGGTTGCTTCCTCCCCAAAAGCCTCTCTCATTCAGAACGATCCAACACTCAGAATCATAGACATCAACAAATACATCAGACTAACTCATACCTGATCTTCAAAACCCATCAACTTATTAACCTTTCCTTCAAGATGCGCGTTTCCATCATCTCTACCCTTACGATGCTCGGGCTTTCTGCCATTGCCATTGCGGCGCCCTCTCCTGTCGAAAACCTTGAGGCCAGGGCGGGAAGTGGTCGTTGTGAGTGTCGGTCTATTTGCCACACCATCCCTGGTGGTGGCGGCGCCGGCGGTACCTGGTGCGATTGCACCTACAACGGCAGCATTAGCGGATGCAACAAGGATAACAGTGAGTTGTATCTTGTCCAATCCTCTTAGATCTGTCAGCGTCTACCGTTTTCTTGACATAGTAAGATGCAAGGGACACAACACTTTGAGCGATCTTGGACCATTCATTCGGTTTGGATATCTACTAATATCGAGGCTTTTAGGCTGCGATTCTAACTGCTCTCCCCTGCAATAATTTCAACAAGCTATATTACTCTATGGTTTCTCTACATGAAAGCGGAGGTAACAGCAGGGTAATTTCACTTCTATTGTCGACCATGACGGGGCTCTCTATTCAATCTTTCTTAACAACTCCCTGGGCTACCTTTGTCAAGGAGTGGTGATAGATCCCCGGCATGTTAGACGTTCGCTCTTTTGTTTGTAAGAAACCAAAAAAAGGTGGAAGCAAAAAGGTTTCTAGCCATTGGGATACGAGTACCGGGACAGATATGAAGAGTATGGGGGAATTTATGGAAACATCCATGCAAATAATTTCTAGCACGTACTCAATTATAGCACTAGTTTCCGCCATTCACATCCACAAAGATCACCTTCTCTCAATATATCACAGTGAATATTGGAATATTCTCATAAAATGAGAGCTGTCTGGCAAGAGACGTTTCTTTTTCACGCATACAGGGGCAATCGGCTTTTAGCGTTTGACTAAGAAGTAGCATTGACTGTATTGACGTAAGCGAAAACTCGAAAAGACCGATAGAGCAAAAGAATAATCGTTCATCTTCAACAATATAAGATTCGTAGTTTGAGCGTTGCTGTAAAGACGTCAAAGGGGGTCTTTGAAAGAGAGCAGCTTGTTGTCCGAAGCTCTTTCGCGGAAAAAAAAAAGGACTATTGTACAAATACTCCAATCCCCATTTGATGAATAAAGGTCCATAAGTCGCAATCATGTCACCACAAAAAAAAAAACAATCCGGACAGGCCAGCTGAAGAGAGTGTATTCGCTTAGCCAAGCCTCTTGCTATCTTTACTAGTGCTCGCAATAACGTCAAGTAAATACCTCAACGGCGACGATTGGGCGGAAATATGACACTTTAACTATTTTGTAAGGAGGAATATACTAGCTGCATGATAATGAACCTAGGCAATGCCAAAACCGGAGTGTTTACGGCCGGGGCCAGAGAGACTGATTGCTGGTAGAGTCACATGAGTGGAACGAATTCGTACACACGGTAGCGAATTTGAACGTGTATCTGCATAGACATCTTCACAAAAAGAAGCATATAAATAGTGCTCCTATGTTTAAGATATATTATTCTTATGCTTGTATTTGCCTTGCCGATAGAAGCAAACAGAGGAACGGTAGCTTCTAGATCCTTCAGGTTATATGTATAACGAAGACTGAATTGACGGTGAATCGCTGCGTGAACAGCATATTCGTAGAAAGCAACATCTACACTGGGTTGCGAGGAAGGTAATTGAAACATTCAGATGAACACATAAGCGGACAATAAGTAATAAGTGATCGTTGTAAATTGATTGTCAGACTTTTAGGATCAATGTCATGGCCCTCGTGATAAGCAAGCGAGCTCATACGAAGATAATCTATCTGCTACCTGACCCCTAATGAGTCAGGACCTCCAGTAGTTTTTCTCCCAATGGATGAGCACTAGCAGGATTCTGTCCAAATAGCAGTTTTCGAGATGGATCAACGATGACGTGTGGACTCCAAGCCTCACCTGACTTTTCATATTTGTCGCCGCTAGCCTTGTTAAGGGCATCTTCGAGACTGAAGGGCATACCTGGGGGGACTATTTCATTGGCGGTTGCCTGCTCCTCCTCGAGATTGCTGAAACCAGTCACCTGATGACCAGCGAGGATTGGTGTTCCATCGGCCAGTTTGACATTGACCAAAGCAGCCGAGCCATGGCAGAGAGCGACAATAATGCGGCCAGCGTCATGGAATTCGCGTAGTAGTTGAATAGAGGTGGCATCCGTGGCTAGATCATACATTGCTGTGTTAATAGTATTAGCATTTGCATACCGGCATTCCACTTTCATGGTGGTGTAATAGAAATCATGTGCGGTCAAAAGTCATAAGAATCTCCGGGACGTACGTCCAAATCCTCCGACGACAAAAATAACATCGAAATCTTTTACGCGTCCCAAGTACGAAGAAAGCTTCTCAGTGGTTGTCCAGAGATCTTGCTTTGTGTTGTAAAACTCTTGGCAGTATGCGTCATCCTTGAAGAGCTTCACTGAAATAGGATCAACCGTCGACGTGCCATCAGGCGAGGCTACAAACACCTCAACATGCGAGGCGAGAACTTGGTACGGGTGTGCAAACTCAGGCTGAATGCGAGAGTTAATTGACTGTTACTGTCTGGTCTATGAGGGCGCAAGTGCGTTTCCGAGGAGGAGGGGATTTACGCACAAGATACCATCCCGCCGAATGGGAGGAGAGAACGAAGAGTATCTTGGGCTTAGAGGCCATATTTGGTAAAGATATTATTAAATCAGGGCAATTAGTGAGGATAAAAGATAAAGTTGTGTTAATTATGTGGTAAGCTTCGGAGGCCAGACAGCATCCTTTTATACTCTGCCCTGGCTCTCAAGACTTCTAAGTGCGCATACAAATTGGGCAATTCATTTCCCCGCATGAGCACAACGAAAAAGAGCAAATGAACATCCAAGAGATAAACACACAGCAGAAGCTGTGGAAAAGCATGTCTTGATTCGTTGCCTTTTCCCCGCCCTTAACTCCCAAATCCTCCGAGGCTAAGGAACGTCGTCATCATAGCATCACGGCCCAAAGCACTAAAGAGAAATAAAAAACCATATTGATTCAGGGCGAGGACTTCAACTTTTAACATCATGAAAATATAGTGTAAAACAAAATATTAGGCCAATATGTCTCTAATGAAAGCCGTTGGTATGTAATAATATTTATCCTGATCCCGGTCAAAGTCTAGCTGACGCAAACAGATATCCGAGGTGGTACGGGCGAACGTGATGCCCTCTTCATTAATGATCAGACGCCCAAGCCTACTCCCGGCAAAGGCCAGGCCCTCGTTAAGATCAAAGCATTTGGCATCAATCGCATGGACATTATTCAGCGCAACGGCGAATATCCTGTTCCTCCCCAGGCGCCAAAGACACTCGGGGTCGAATTTAGTGGCATCATCGAAGCATTTGGCTCTGGAAATTACGGCACCTTCAACGAAGGAGACGAGGTACTCGGGTTAGCTTACGGTGGAGCTTATGCCGAGTATATCGCAGTCAGTTCCAAGATGCTCATTCATAAGCCGCACGCTGTAAGCTGGGAGGAGGCGGCAGCGATTCCTGAAACTTGGATCACAGCCACGCAGTCGCTTCATAAAGTACTGGGATTCACTAGTGGCAAGTCTATTCTATGGCATGCCGGCGCCTCTGGTGTGTCAGTTGCAGGCATACAGTTGTCACAATTGGCTGGCGCATCTGCAATTTATGCTACAGCAGGGAGTGATGAGAAATGCGAGTTTGTGACATCTCAGCTTGGCGCTACTGCCGCGTTCAATTACAAGACGCAGGACTGGGTTTCTGAAATAAAAGAGGCTACTGGCGGAAAAGGAGTTGACTTTATTGTTGACTATGTTGGCGCAGACTATTTCCAAAAGAATCTCGATGTTGCCGCTCGTGATTGTCGCATTGTTCTGCTGTGGCTGCTGAGCGGCGGCAAGGTTCCCGATGCAGACATTTCACAGATTCTTTTCAAGCGTATCAGGATTGAAGGCTCGACGTTACGAAGCCGTGATGAGGAGTACCAGGGCGAGCTACGCGATAAGCTTGAAACTTATATGCCAGAGTTCGAAGCGGGTAAACTCAAAATTATAGTAGACAAGATACTATCTTGGGAGGAAGTTGTTGAGGCACACAAATATATGGAAGAAAATAAAAGTTCGGGTAAAATTGTTTGTACTATTCCCTAACAAATACATTAGCTCTGACTGTTTCATCACTTAATTGCTGAGTTGCCTCTGTGTGTGTAGATGGATAAGTGCTTCGACAAATACCTAAATAAGGTCACCGAGATACATAAGATATGGAAGGGGTAAATGCGCATGAACGATATCAATGATCACAGGTGCTGATGTCAAAATTCGAAGCATCATGGACGTGAGAAAGTATCGAAAGATACAAGGCAAGATCTCGCAGTGTTCACTAAGCCTATACTGGATTTTAATATAGAGCTGATAAGACTGAGTAGAACTGCGAGTTGACTATTCCCTGTCTTCAGAGATCATCCGCGTCAACAAATCAATATCGTCCACCTCACCGTCCAATGGGACGGATGGCCCTGGTCTCTGGTAGAGTGGATATTCGGATTCAGGTGGATAGAAGCCCGCATATTCCCAACCAATAATGGCGTTGATCTTGAGTGTGCTTGGGTCAACAATGACATTGTTCATAGAGAGATCGTTGTGACAAAACACTAGGCCTTGCTGCTTCTGCTGACGCATTCTCCATGGCCGTCCATCGGATTTTCGCATGAAGCGATATGGCGGAAGAACCTAGCAGCGAGTTAGTCTGGCGTGTAGGGAATAACTCCAAGTGCTCGCGCAAATCAGGATGGTAAACGGACTTGACACATTTGTTATGTTACCTCAATGAACTTTATATTACCTTGAAACCGAGAAAGACGCGCAAACTAAGAGTAAGAAGAACAATAATAAAAACAAACACAAAAACACAATCGCTTATCAGCAAGTGGTTGTGTAACCCAACTTGCATATTACCACGTGGCCACAAGACCGTCCAGCAATAGGCACATAACGGCCCAAGCTCCTCTTTCCTCGACTTTCTTTACTGTTTGCAAAGTTCTCACGGTTCACATTCACGACTGTTGTTATTTAAGAATGGAAATCGCTACAACACTCATCTCCGGAAACGAAGATGAGACTGCAGTGTTTGCAGAGAGCCACAGTGGCGATCTTTCTTTAGTGTTTAGATTTAATCTGGACATCTCCCAGCCGTTCAGCACCAGCAGCCGCATAGTAGCCTGCTTTCACGAGATCGAAGTCGACGACGAGAAGAAGACATTTTCGGACCGAGAATCCATGCGCCAGGGGATATACGATTTAATATCACATGTTTGGCCTCTTTGCGCCCCAAACCCTTCAATCCGCCTGCCAGATGTCATTGTGCACATCCAGCAAGATGATCACGGTGAAACGACTTTCAGAATCTCCCATGAGAGTGCCTTTCGAGAGTATCTCACAAGTCTTATGCCTGTTCCTTCCATCAAAGATGCTCTTATCCCACAAGCTCGTACGACCGAACAGCACTATACCTCGCTTGAGTCTCTTCAGTTTTCCGATACATTAGGTGGGCGCGGAGGGACGACTGTCGCGCATTTAAAAGATCAGAAGGATGGTCAATCATACGTCTATAAAAGACTAAGCTTTCGCTTGTTCCTGGAAGGCCATACAGAGTATAAATCCGAGCGAGATACGTTCTATCGTGAACTCGGGGTCGTCTACTCTCTACCTAGCCATCCAAATATCATGCGTGCTCCGCCCTTATTGGTTACCACTGGGCCACCTCAATCCGCAAGTCATGATATTGCAGAAGAAGACCGCCTCGTGTGCGGAACGTTGTATCCGCTTCTCGAGCGCCAATCATTGCAAGAGGTAATCAGCAAAAGCAATGAAGATCACTCAGCCCTCCCTCTGACAGCAAAGGCGAAGTGGGCGTGTCAAATTTCATCAGCAATGGCGACTGTGTATTCATCAGGGCAGTACCATATGGATTTAAAGCCAAGCAATATGCTTCTGAACAACGAGAATGACGTAATTATAATTGACTGGGAGCAATGTGGTGCGTCTCCCTTTTTCCTTGCACCAGAAGCGGACGGTTCATGGGACGTCGAGGTCGTCGTAAACACCGAACCAGCTGAGGTGTGGAAGACAAACCAAAGCAAAGAAAGGATGATTTATCGAAAGTTCATAGGCTCATTACGTGATGATTTTGGGATTTGGCCAAGGCGGAATGTTTTCCAATTATGGCAGCTTGAGTCCCGAAGAGCGTTGGAGGCTGCAGAGGTCTACAGCGCAGGGTGGAGTCTGTGGGTGATCTTTGAACAGAGTGAGGATGTGTGGACTTATAACAGGAGACCACCAGAGGCAAAGGAAGTTGTGTGGACTCAAAGAAGTGAGAGTGTACCAGAAGTATGGAAGGATTTTGTTTCTCGATGCACGAGCCTAGATCCAAACAACCGGCCAACATTCGAGCAGGGAGAAAAGTTTTGGGGACAAGAATGGCAGAAGCTCGAGGGGCAGATGAAGTAAATTTCGTAATACAGAATGCAATTTAGTACCTAGCATTATTGTAAGCGATATATAAAGCTACAGCTTGCCTGCAAATGATTATCCAATACCAGGTGGCACTATCTCAGAGCGCTTCATTTCGAATTATGACATGGGATTCTTCAGGTCCTTCTCCTAATTTAGACTTGTGATAGTAGGGATGGTAAAAGGCCCATCCTGAGCGGGAAATGAACCGCTCATGGTTCTTCTGTGCTACCTCTGTTTATGTTTGTGGTGGCAAGTGGAACTCCCAACGTTTTACCCCCTTCTGAGAGATAGCGAATATCTCTTTACATAACTGTAGTCAGTGATACACCAAGTATATTTTCTAGCCTTGACGAAGATGCTTGTGTGCATTGGGCGACGGAGTGAAACCACACCAAGGAGGCTAAGCTACGTTAAAAATCGTCCTGTATATGGAAAAACAGCCAGTCAATCGTCGCCATTGTCCATGCTTTAGCGCCGGTGTAATTATATGGCTTCAAGTGGCGTCTCTCTTTTTCTCAATCCTACAAACGGTTGTCTGACCAGCAACCACAGAGGACTCGCGCTCGCGCGCGTTTTCGCACGTCCTGTATCACCCCATCACTACGCATTAAATCAACCTCAGCCTGCTCCCTGGTGAAGTATATATAGTTGCTATAAGCTCTCATGATGTATGTAAAAGATAGTCTATAGTTCATCTACAAGTCATTCGGCTCTGGATATACAAGCAATATTATAACAATGGCACTTATTCTACCTCCATCTGCTGATCACTTCAACTCCTTGCCTGACATCACGGAGTCTAACAAAGCTTTCCAAGATAATTGTACGCGAAATATTCTCTCAGATATTTGCGCCGTCTTCCTCAAACACCGAGTCCAGAATATATATGGCCTCGTGCTTGTTCATCAGCATTTCGATCTTGAGTCGGATGAGAAGTTGGTCAACATTGGAAATGTTGCTGTTCCTCTAAAGACTGATATTGTTTCCACTTCGATTACTGCAACTAGATGGGCCTTCTCTGGAGAAGGGGTAATCCCTTACGAGTTCTCCGCTGAAGGGCATCAGATTGATATGAACCAACACTACGATTTCATCCACGAACTTGGGAAGATGATCCATTCCTTTGGACTATCTGATTATCTTGGAGTGTGTTCGCTTGACAGCATCTCCGGCACCAATGAAGGGCCTACTATGGAATTTACGAGTGGCCGTGCAAACATCACATTGCCATTTGACATTGACCCCAAGGAAGGGCAAAGCGTGGAGGCAGCATGGCAAATACATGAAGGTATATATACGACTTTCTTCAATCTGCGGTCTTCCATCACCTGCTCATCGTACAATAGGATCAGTTCCCGGAACGGTAGGATTCGCTCAATGTAAGGTGCGATGCAGAAGAGGTCCGAATACTGGTCATCAGGGACGTCATTTAAGAACCAGATCCTAGCTCGCTCACTAGCCTAGTTGAGTGCTCTACCCAGCAAAACCATGGCACATGGTCGTATACAATGGTGCACCTACTTCGTTATTCGGCATTAAAGAGTCTATAGCAACCTGTTATGACCTGGCTCTTATGGTCGCGACAATGGGCCTACAGGGTAGTCGGCCTTAGATAAAAGACGGACTGATTAATTAATTAGGAATAGATTATTAGATTATTAAATAATCTAGAGATTTATAAGTAGATTATTAGAATATTAAGATAATCTACGATAGAATTATTAATATTATTAATAATTTAGCTTAGTTAACTAAATATATAAGTTTACTTTATATTATTTATTAAAATACTTAAATAATTAGTTATTATTACTTAATAATAACTAAATTAAATATTTAAATACTTTATTTTATAGTTAGTAATAAGATTATTTATTTACTAACTTAATTATTTTACTAATATAAACTATAAAACTACTTTAAGGTTTATCCTTTAGAAATAGTTAACTTATAGTACTTATAGGAATTTAATTTATTATATAATAATAACTTTTATTTAAATAGTTACCTTAGACCTATAGGTAATAAAATATTAAAAACTTAATAGTTTATAAGCTTTAGAGTTTTAGATAATAATATTAATTACGAAAGTAAAGCTTAAAATAATTATAATAGTAATATTAAAATATAAAATAATTTTAGAAATATTTTTAAAGATATTAAAATAATTTTTTAATTATTAACTAATATATAAAAAGCTAAGTAATACTTTTTAATATTTAAAGCTTTTATAAAGTAATTATAATAAATAATTACTATTTAAAAAGCTACTATTATAACTTTTTAAAGATAACTAGTAGTAAACCTAGCCCCTGTAGTATAATAATAAGAGCCTAAAGAAATTATTAAGCTATTACTGCTTAATAAATTTAAAGGAAATTTTAAATAAATTTAAAAGTTCTTTATAAATATAAGGAACTATTTTAGTTATTTTTTAACTACTATAGTTAATAATATTATAAAAATCTAAACTATAAGAACTTACTTAGCTAAAACTATTAAAGATTAGTTTAAATTATATCTTAGAGATTTTAAGTAAAAAAAGACTTTAAAAAAGCTATATATAATTACTTTATTTATAAGCTATATTATATTTAAATAATAGTTTAAAAAACTATATAAAAAAACTAATAAGTTTAAAAAAGCTAAAGATATACTTTTTAAAATTAAATAAAAAAAGCCTTACGTAAAGTATACTACTATTTTTATATACTTAACTACTAGGATTAACTTTAATAATAAAGTATAATAAATACTTTACTACTAAGGACTTAATTTAAATATTAAAAATAAGCTTTTTAAAGATAAAAAACCTAATATACTTAATAAACTTATTAAAAAAGCTACTTATATTAATAAATAATAATTTTAATAATATTAGGAACATAAGTAAAAAAAAAACCTTTAAAAAATAATCCTAAAATACTTTTACCTAGGAAATAATACTAACTAAAGAAAGAAAAAGGACCTTATAATTTATAATAATAAAAAACTAAGGCCTATAGACTTTAGTATTATTAAAGTATAACGTAAGAATATTAAATATTATAATTATAAAAAAAAAAGGATATATAAAAAAGTATTACTAAGCTCTAAAGAAAGATAGTAATAAGAAATTTATACCTATTCTAAAACCTTAAGTAATTAATACTATATAACCCTTAGTAGACTATAATATATTATACTTTTTAGTATATTATAATAATAAATATTAAATATACTTTAGTAATAAATAAAAATTAAGTTAATTTCCTAAAGGACCTAAAATATAAACTATAATGTCCTGACCTAATACTTAAATAGTATAGGGTAAGTTCCTAAGGTAATAAGCTAAGGTTAATTAGTTTATATTAGTAAAAAGGATAAAAAGTAACTTTAAGTAGTTATAATTATAAAGTAAATAAAATATAATAAAAATTTAATTTATATTTAATTTTAATACTTTATTAATGACTATTTATTTAAGTTATTTAAAAAGCGTAAAAAATTAAATCTTATATATTTAATTATTCTTAATAGTTTACTTAATAAAGTCTTATTATACTTAGTAAACCTATAACCTTAATATTAAAGACTTATATACTATAGTATATATATTTTAGTAAATTTATAAAGTTTAATTATAATTAGCTATTTTTTTCTATAGTTTTCCTAAAGGGTATATACTTTAGATTAAGTTATAATATAATACTTCCATTTTATTAGCCTTATCTTTAAGGTTATATATATAAATTAGGTTACTCCCTTTCTTATTTTTTAAGTAATCTCTTTTTTATTCCTAAAATACCTTATAGTATTATTAAATAATAATAGTTATTTATTAAAAGTAAGTTAATAAGGAATTAAAAAGCAGTAGTATTAGTAATTAAGATTATTAATATTATTATTATACTTTATTTTTTTTATAAAGTAAAAGGTTTACTTTATAAAATAGTAAAAGGGTATAATTAATATAAGAAATATATATATTATAGTTATTTTTATAATAAAAACAGAATTTCTTTAGTAATAGGTAAGTATATTTTACTTAATATAAGGTTTTATAACTAATAGTAATTAATATAATAATTAATTTTTTAAAAAAAATATTTAAATATTAAAAAGTATTAAACTAAGTAGGAGTTATTTTAGTAATAGTAGTAAATAATATTATTAACTTAATAAATAAATAAAAATTTTTTTTAGTTAGCTTAATTATAAAAGCAGTAGAAATAAATTAATGTTTATAATAAGTAAATACTTTACTATAGTATTTATTTTTTTAATAAATTAAATAAGGTAAAAAAGGTAGAGTTTAAGGTAATAATTAATATTTAGGTAGTAGGAGTAGTAAATATTATTAATTAAAGTATAATCTTTAGTAATACCTTCTTAGATTTTTCTAAAGTTATTATTAATCCCTTTTCTTCCTAAGTCTTTAATTTAAAGTATAAAATTTTAAATTTTTTTATATTATAGAAGGAAACTTATATAGTTTTTTCTTTAGTTTTATTTTCTAAGTTTACTTTTAGGTAGTTAATATTAAGAGTTTTAAGTTTAATTTTAAATTTTTTTAAAAGTTTTAAATTAGTTTTATTATATTAAAGCTTTTAATAAGTTCCTAAGTATTATAAATTAAGTTATACCTTTTTTATTTAACTTAATATTTAATTTTATTATTTTTTTTTAAATTTTTTTATATTATTAAAACTTTTTTAACTTTTTATTTTTTTTTATTTTTAATAATAATAATTTTATTTAAAATTAATTTTTTAATTACTTTATTAATTTATATTTTTTTTAAAAGTAATATATAAAATATAAGGTATTTTAGTTATATACTTTTTAATATTTTTAATTTATAATTAATATTATTAATTTTCTTTAAAATTTTAAATAAATTAATTTTCCTAAAGTTAAGTTTATTATTTAATTAATTCATTTTAATATTTAGTATTTTATAACCTTATATATATTAAAGTAAGTAAACTATATCCCCCTCCTAAAGGTTTAATCCTTTAATCTTATTTTTATTTATATAATATTTTATATATTTTTAAATAAATTTTAGTTATACCTTAAGTTCTTTATATAAGTTAACTATTAATTTTACTTAAAGCTATACTTTATTAATATTAAGACTTTTTTAAAGTAACTTATATACTAAGGAAGTATATTTATATAAAGTATAAAATAATATTAACTTAGTAAATTTAAATTTTATATTATTATAATATAGCTAAGTAAGTAGTAATTTATTAACTTAATTATTTTACTATAAATTAATAAAATATCTTAAGTATTACTTAATAATTTAGTTTATTTATTTTATTTAACTATTTATTTTAAAATAATATATACTACTAAGTTTATAATTTACTTTAAGTTTTATTATAAATTTTTACTAAAATTTAAAAATAAAAGTTTATTTTTTATTAAAGATAATTTCTTAAGGTATATTATAATTAACTACTATTATTTTTAAATATATATATATAAGGTTTTTTACTAAATATAATTTTTAGTAAAGTAGGAAATATACTTACTTTATAAATTTATCTACTATTACTAAAATATTATTATAGATTACCTTAGAGAAAGGTTTTTTAAAAAGTAGTAGGTTTATAATATAATTAAAGATAACTATTTCCTATAGTAGTTTTAGTATTAGTAAAGGTTATAGTTTTTTATAAAGCTTATATCTTTTATATTTAGTATATTAATATTTATTATAGGTTATTATAATATTAGCAGTAATTTTTTTTATTTCTTTAAATTAATATATTATAAGTATTTATTAATATATAATTATAATTCCTTAGTATTTAAATAATAGGTATTTATAAATATATTTTATAACTTTTTTTTATAAGTCTAAGAGTACTTAGTATTTATTTTTATTTATAAGGTATCTATTTTATAATATAACCTAAAATAAAAACTAATATAGTTCCTAATCTTTTATATACTTTTTAATTTCTTTAAAAAGTTTATTATATTTTTATACTTTAAAAATTATCTTAAAAAATCTTTATTTATAATTACCTTATATATTCTAATATAATATAATACTTTAATAATTAAGGATTTCTTAGAAGTAGTTAATTCTTCTACTAAGTATATTAACTTTTTTATTTTCTAATCTTTTATAATATATAAGTTTATAGTTAAATTTACTTAAGAATTTAAAGTATTTTAACTATTTTTTAAATAGTTTTTAAGTAAATATAAAGTAAGTAATATTTTAATAATTAATAAAAATCTTAATTTAGAATTTACTTTTTTTATAATATTAACTTTATTATTTTAAATAACTTTTAATTTTTAAAAATTCTTTATTATAGACTATATAATTAAGTTTAACTTTATTAAGTTTCTGTAAGTAAAATATAATAAAGTAGAGTTTCCCTTTATTATTTTATTAATTTAATATTTTTTTAATTATATATTTTAATATATTAGTTTTAATTTCTACTAGTTTCTTAAGATTATATATAATTAATATAGGTTTTAAAGTTATAGTTTATTTAATTACTTAAAACACTTACTTAGCTTTTTTTATTTAATTAAACTTTTAATTTTTTTTTATTATATTAGTTAAAAGTTAAGTAAAATTAAAGAAGTTTTAGATAAAACACTAGTAATAGTTTATTAATTTAATAAAGCTTTATACTTCCTTAATTAATATTAGTATTAACTATTTATAGATTATAGTAACTTTCTTTAGATTTATTTATATAGTTTTAAGGGTAATAATATATTTTAAGAATTTTACTTTTTATATATAAAATTAGTATTTCTTAAGGTTTACGAAAAGGTAATTATTTTATAATACTTAAAGTACTAAGTATATATATTCCTTATATTTTTCTTTAGTTTTTAAATATATTAAAATATTATTTAAATATATAATTTTAAATTTATTTTAATATTTTTAAAAAATATAGTTAATTTTTTTTTAAAAGGATATAAGTATATTTATTAATCCTTAAGGTATTACTAAGAATTTATAAAATTTTCCTAAAGTACTAAAAGTTATTATTTATTTATATTCTTTTTTTATTTAAGTTAATTTATAAATATTAGTAAAGTTTAGCTAAAAGTATATTATAGCTTTTTATAATTAATTTTTTACTTTAAATATTAATAGTAAAAAAGTTTAATTTTTAATTATAATATTATTTAATTATTTATAATTAATAACTAATTATAGTTTTTTATTTTTTTTTAAAATAAAAATAATAAGGTATTATACTAAAAAGTTAGAGATTTTAATATATCCCTTTTCCTTTTATTTTTATATTTATTTATTAAAAATATTTAATTTTAATTAATTAAGGTTATATAATAGAAAATACTTTAATTACTTCCCTTTCTTTAATTCTATTATATAATCTTATTTAGTATATAATAGTATTTATATACTTTTATTTAAATTAATTAAGGTTTTTTAAAATAAAACCCTAAATTTTTAATATTATTTTAAAATATTAATTATTAAATCTATAGATTTTTCTTCTTCCTCCTAGTTACCTTTTTTCTTTATAATTTCTAAGAATTAATTAAGTTTATATAAATCTTATTTCCCTTTAATAAACCTTTTTAAAGATTAAGCTTTTATAGCTTTAAATTATTTTTATTATTATTATATAGGAATCTTTTTAAGCTTAAGAAATTAAGGTTTCTAACTTCTTTTATTTTTTTTTTTTTTTAAAGTTTTTTTATTACTTTATTAATAAATTAAGCCTTTACTTTATACTATTAAAGGTTTATATTAATATAACTATAATATACCTAAGATAATATTATATTTTAAAATATTAATAATATTATATATTACTAAAGTAGTTTAATTAAATACTTTAAAATATAAGTAATTAATTTATTTTTTTACCTATTTATTATTATATTTAAACTATTTTTTTTTTATAAAAAAATTAATATAGTTTTTTTTTTTATTTTTATAATAACTATAGGTATATTATAATTATAGCTAATATATAGTTTTTATTTACTTTAGAGTTTACTAAAACTTTAAGTAATTCTTTATTTTATATTATTATAAAAGTAATTTTTTTTTTAAAAACTATTTATTTTTTATTACTATTATATTTATATTCCTTTTTAAAAAATATAAACTCTCTATTAGTCTTATAATATTTTTCTTTTAAAAACTATTTTAGTTTTTTAAGTATTAGTTTTTAATTTTATATAATATATATAATTTATAGTAAGGGTTTTTATAATTCTCCTATTCTACTGCTTTATAATATAATTTTATTTATTTAATATAGATTTTATAAGTAATTTTATTATTTTATAAATTATTTAAAGTTTTTTAATATTTATAATATTTTCTAAGTAATTCTTTAGGTACTCCTATATAAGTTTTAAAGTTAAATTTAATTTTATATAATTAATTTACTAATTATTATCTTATAGTTTAGTTTTTTTCTAAAACTAAGTTATACTAATCTTTTAGCTTATACTTTTAGTATTTAAAATAGTTTAGTTTATTATATTATTAATACTATTTAAAAGTATATAATTTAGTTCCTTTATTTTAATTATACTATTAAATAAGTTTTAAAGTTTAGTAAATAATATATTAATAACTTAGGTAATTTTCCGTTTATTTATTATTCCTATATTTATAAAGTATAGTTAAATAAGGTTTAAGTATTATAATTTATAATTCTTAAAACTTATAAATAATCTTTTATTTATTATACTATTTTTTATAATAAAGGTTTATAATAAAAATTACTAAGTTTTATTATAAAAAAGTATTATATTTTACTTTTTACTTTAAGTAATATATATATTAATAAGTAATATAATTTATTTAATAGATTTAGTAATAGTTATTATTTATAAAATTAATCTAAAGGTAGTCTTAAAGTATTTACTAATATTTTCCTTTAAGTCCTTATATTTTATCTATATCTAGATTTATAATAATTTATTATTTATTATTATATAATTACTATTATATAAGTCTATCTTAAATTTCTTAATAAATAAAGGTCTTGATTTTGTTACGACCTGGCTCTTATGGTTACAATAATAGGCCTATAGGGTAGTCGGCCTTAGATAAAAGATAGACTAATTAACTAATTAAAAATAGATTATTAAATTATTAGGTAATCTAGAGATTTATAAATAAATTATTAAAATAATAAAATAATTTATAATAGGATTATTAATATTTACCAATAATCTAGCCTAGTTAATTAAGTATATAAGTTTACTTTATATTACTTATTAAAATACTTAGATAGTTAATTATTATTACTTAATAATAACTAAATTAAATATTTAAATACTTTATTTTATAGCTAATAATAAGTTACTTATTTACTAACTTAACTGCTCCGCTAATATAAATTATAAAACTACTCTAAGGTTTATCCTTTAGAAATAGCTAACCTATAGTACCTATAGGAACCTGGTTTATTATATAATAATAATTCTTATTTAAATAGTTACCTTAGACCTATAGGTAATAAAATATTAAAAACTTAATAACTTATAAGCTTTAGAGTTTTAGATAATAATATTAATTATAAAAGTAAAATTTAAAGTAGTTATAATAGTAATATTAAAATATAAGATAATTTTAGAAATATTTTTAAAAATATTAAAATAATTTTTTAACTACTAGCTAATATATAAAAAGCTAAGTAATACTTTTTAATATTTAAAGCCTTTATAAAGTAATTATAATAAATAATTACTACTTAAAAAGCTATTATTATAATTTTTTAAAAATAATTAATAATAAACCCTATAGTAAACCTAGCCTCTGTAGTATAATAATAAAAACCTAGAGAAATTATTAAGCTACTACTATTTAATAAATTTAAAAAAAATCTTAAGTAGATTTAGAAATTTTTTATAAATATAAAAAACTACTTTAGTTATTTTTTAACTACTATAGTTAATAATATTATAAAAATCTAGACTATAGGAACTTATTTAGCTAAAACTACTAAAGACTAATTTAAATTATATTTTAAGGATTTTAAGTAAGAAAAAACTCCTAAGAAACTATATATAGTTACCTTATTTATAAACTATACTATATTTAAATAATAGTTTAAAAAACTATATAGAAAAACTAATAAATTTAAAAAAGCTAAAGATATACTTTTTTAAATTAAATAAAAGAGACCTTACGTAAAGTATATTATTACTTTTATATACTTAACTACTAAGACTAACCTTAATAATAAAGTATAGTAAATATTTTATTATTAAAAACTTAATTTAAATATTAAAAATAAGCTTTTTAAGGATAAGAAACCTAATATATTTAATAAACTTACTAAAAAAGCTATTTATATTAATAAATAATAATTTTAATAACGTTAAAAATATAAGTAAAAAAGGAACCTTTAAAAAATAATCCTAAAATACTTTTACTTAAGTAATAATATTAACTAAAGGAAGAAAAAGAATTTTATAATTTATAATAATAAAAAACCAGGGCCTATAGACCTTAGTATTATTAAAGTATAATATAAGAATATTAAATATTATAATTATAAAAAAAAAAGATATATAAAAAAGTACTACTAAGTTTTAAAGAAAGATAGTATAATATCCTAACCTAATACTTAAATAATATAGGGTAAGTTCCTAAGGTAATAAGCTAAAGTTAATTAGTTTATATTAGTAAAGAGAATAGGAAGTAGTTTTAAATAAATATAATTATAAAGTAAGTAAAATATAATAAAAATTTAGTTTATATTTAATCTTAATACTTTATTAATAATTATTTATTTAAGTTATTTAAAAAGTATAAAGAATTAAATTTTATATATTTAGTTATTTTTAGTAACTTATTTAATAAAGTTTTATTATACTTAGTAAGCCTATAACCTTAGCGTTAAAGACTTATATATTATAATATATATATTTTAGTAAGTTTATAAAGTTTAATTATAATTAACTATCTTCCTTTATAGTTTTCCTAAAGGGTATATACTTTAAATTAAGTTATAATATAATACCTCTTTTTTATTAGCCTTATCCTTAAGGTTATATATATAAATTAAATTACTCCTTTTTTTTATTTTTTAAGTAATCCTTTTTTTTATTTCTAAAATACTTTATAGTATTATTAAATAATAATAATTATTTATTAAAAGTAAGTTAATAAGGAATTAGAAAGTAGTAGTATTAGTAATTAAGATTATTAATATTATTATTATATTTTATTTTTTTTATAAAGTAAAAGGTTTACTTTATAAAATAGTAAAGGGGTATAATTAATATAAAAAATATATATATTATAGTTATTTTTATAATAAAAATAGAATTTTTTTAGTAATAGGTAAATATATTTTACTTAGTATAAGGTTTTATATTTAATAGTAATTAATATAGTAATTAGCTTTTAAAAAAAATATTTAAATATTAAAGAATATTAAACTAAGTAGGAGTTATTTTAGTAATAGTAGTAAATAATATTATTAACTTAATAAATAAATAAAAGATTTTTTTAGTTAGCTTAATTATAAAAGCAGCGGAAATAAATTAATATTTATAATAAGTAAATACTTTACTATAGTATTTATTTTTTTAATAAGTTAAATAAGGTAAAAAGGGTAAAGTTTAAGGTAATAATTAATATTTAAGCAGTAGAAGTAGTAAATATTATTAATTAAAGTATAATTTTTAGTAATACTTTTTTAAATCTTTCTAAGGTTATTATTAATCCTTTTTCTTCCTAAGTCTTTAGTTTAAAATATAAAGTTTTAAATTTTTTTATATTATAAAAAGAAACTTATATAGTTTTTTTTTTAGTTTTATTTTTTATTTTTAGGTAGTTAATATTAGGAGTTTTAAGTTTAATCTTAAATTTTTTTAAAAATCTTAAATTAGCTTTATTATATTAAAGCTTTTAATAGGTTCTTAGGTATTATAAATTAAGTTATACTTTTTTTATTTAACTTAGTATTTAATTTTATTATTTTTTTCTAGATTTTTTTATACTACTAAAACTTTTTTAACTTTTTATTTTTCTTTATCTTTAATAATAATAATTTTATTTAAAATTAGTTTTTTTATTACTTTATTAATTTATATTTTTTTTAATAATAATATATAAAATATAAGGTATTTTAATTATATATTTTCTAATATTTTTAATTTATAGTTAATATTACTGATTTTTTTTAGAATTTTAAATAAACTAATTTTTTTAAAATTAAGTTTATTATTTAATTAGTTTATCTTAATATTTAGTATTTTATAATCTTATATATATTAAAGTAAGTAAACTATATTTCCTTCCTAAAGGTTTAGTCCCTTAATTTTTTCCTTATTTATATAATATTTTATATACTTTTAAATAAATTCTAACTATACCTTAAGCTTTTTATATAAGTTAACTATAAGTTTTACTTAAAGTTATATTTTATTAATATTAAGTCTTTTCTAAGGTAGCTTATATACTAAAGAAATATATTTATATAAAGTATAAAATAGTATTAATTTAATAAATTTAGATTTTATATTATTATAGTATAGCTATGTAAAAGGTAGTTTATTAATTTAATTATTTTATTATAAATTAATAAAATATTTTAAGTATTACTTAATAATTTAATTTATTTATTTTATTTAACTATTTATTTTAGAATAATATATATTATTAAGTTTATAATTTACTTTAAGTTTTACTATAAATTTTTACTAAAACTTAAAAATAAAGGTTTATTTTTTATTAAAGATAATTTCTTAGAGTATATTATAATTAACTACTATTATTTTTAAATATATATATATAAGGTTTTTTATTAAATATAATTTTTAATAAAGTAGGAAGTATACTTACTTTATAAATTTATTTACTATTACTAAAATACTATTATAAATTATCTTAATAAAAGGTTTTTTAAAAAATAGTAGGTTTATAATATAATTAAAGGTAACTATTTCCTATAGTAGTTCTAATATTAATAAAGGTTATAGTTTTTTATAAAGTTTATATTTTTTATATTTAGTATATTAATATTTATTATATATTATTATAATATTAGTAGTAATCTTTTTTATTTTTTTAAATTAATATATTATAAATATTTATTAATATATAATTATAATTCCTTAGTATTTAAATAGTAGATATTTATAAATATATTTTATAACTTTCTTTTATAAATTAAAAAGTACTATTACAATCTAAACTAACAAAAGGTATAAAGGAAAAGTACTAGGAAGAACTATTACCTAATTAACTAATTATAAGAAAGAGCAATAAATATTAACGCTCCTATGATTAAAGTAACTTACATAAGCGCTTTAGATACTTTAAGGAGTAATAGGCTATAGCGCTTTTACTAGGAATAATTAGATATATAAGATTTAATTCTTTATACTTTTTAAATAACTTAAATAAATAGTCGTTAATAAAGTATTAAGATTAAATATAAACTAAATTTTTATTATATCTTACTTATTTTATAATTATAACTGCTTAAAGTTACTTTTTATCCTTTTTACTAATATAAACTAATTAACTTTAGCTTATTACCTTAGGAACTTACCCTATATTATTTAAGTATTAGGTCGGGATGTTATATATTAATAACTTTTATTTAAAAAGATATTAAGTACCTTTAAGTAATACGAGCTACTATACCTGGAACTAGAGCAGCCTTAACCGTTAACCTTAGTATATTTACTAAGGATAAAAATAGGAATATTACTATATAAGATTTACTAAATATTACTACCTTTAGGAATACTAAACTTTCTGTATTTATTTAGAATATATATAAGGTTTAATAGAGTTTAGTTAATAAATTAAATAAAGATAAACCTAAGGTAGTTAATATTAGAATTTTTATTAAACAACAGCTACTTCCTATGTTTAAAGGAGATATTAAAGAACTTTGCTTATACCTGATTTAACTTAAAGTATATTTTAAGGATTTTAAAAATACTTTTGATAATGCTAAAAAAAGGGTCTGTTTTACTGCCTTGCGATTTAAAGGAACTGCTTTAAAATAGTTTAGATTAATTCTAGATAATTATTTAGAAAGTCTAGCTGGAGGAGTAGAAGAATAAATTTAATAAATTTTTAATAATTATAATAAATATATTACTAAATTAAAAAAGGTTTTTAAAAATATTAGTAAAAACTAAATAGCTGAAAATATTCTAACTAATATATATTAAAAAAGGAAGTACTTAAATTATACTATAAAATTCTAAAATATAGCTTTATATATTAAATAGAATAAGTTAGCTTTTATTAAATAATTCTATAATAGACTTAAGCTAGAAGTTAAAGTAAAAGTATATAATATTAATTAAATAACTTATACTCTAGTTTTATTTATAAACGTTTATATTTAAGTTAATAACTTATTATATAAATTTAAAAATAATACTACTTAATAATATTAGTAAAATAGTTACTAAGTTAATTAAGGTAAAAAGCAAAATAAGGAAATAACTAAAGATAATAGTAGTAAACTTAGAAAAATAGATCTAGATATTTTATAATATAAGAAAGAATTTAAGTATTATAACTGCGGTAAAGTAGGTTATATAGCCTACAACTACTAAGTACCTAAGAAAAAACGTAAAGATAAGATCTTAGAACTAAAGAAAGAAAACCTTTTTTTTAAAAAAAAAAAATAATTTTTTAATTTATTATAATAAAAAGATAATAACTACCTTTAGTATAAGGAAGAATTAAGAGAAATAACTAAACTAAGAGAAATAATCCTGCTTAAGAATACTCCTAATCTAATTAGGAATCCCGTAGTTAAAGCTACAGCTTAATAAAACTACAGGCTACTATTATATAAAAAATAAGTTAGAAATATTACTAACTTTATTAAAAGTAAATCTAAAGAAATTAATAAACTTATTAAATTATAATAATAAGTTAACGTTTATAATCTTAAATAAAATATTAAAACTTTTATTTACTAAGAAATTTAGGATAAATTTATATAATAGTAATTATATAATAATAAATAACGAATTATTATAAGCCTAGACGTAGATAAGATATAGGGATTTAAAGGAAAATATTAGTAAATACCTTAAGACTACCCCTGGATTAATTCTGTAAACAATAACTATTACTAAATTTATTAGATAAATTATATTACCTATTAATATATATATTACTTAAAGTAAAAAGTAGAATATAGTACTTTTTTATAATAAAACTTAGTAATTTCTATTATAAACTTTTACTATAAAGGATAATATAGTAGATAGAAGGTTATTTATAAGTTTTAAGAACTATAAATTATAATACTTAAATTTTATTTAACTACACCTTATAAATATAGAAATAATAAATAAATAAAGAACTACCTAAGCTACTGGTGTATTATCTACTAAACCTTAAAACTTATTTAATAGTATAATTAAAATAAAAAAACTAAAATATATACCTTTAAATAATATTAATAATATAATGAATTAGATTGTTTTTAATATTAAAGGTATAAATTAAAAAACTAGTATAACTTAGTTTTAGAAGAAAAATAAGCTATAGGATAATAATTAGTAAATTAACTATATAAAATTAAATTTAACTTTAAAACTTATATAGGAGTACCTAAAGAATTACTTAGAAGATATTATAAATATAAAAAAACTTTAGATAATTTATAAGATAATTAGATAATTTATGAAATTTACATTAGATAGATAAGATTATACTATAAAGCAGTAGAATAGGAGAATTATAAAAACCCTTACTATAAATTACATGTATTACGTAAGATTAAAGACTAGTATTTAAAAAACTAAAATAGTCTTTAGATAAAGGGTACTATAAGACTAACTAAGAATTTATATTTTTTAAAAAGGAATATGAATATAATAGTGATAAGGAAAAGAAATACCTTAAGAAGAAAATTACTTTTACGATAATATAGAATAAGGAACTGCTAAGAGTTATAATAGACTTTAGAGCAGATAGGAACTATATATTAGCTGTAACTGTAATACGCCTGTAAGTATTATAAAAACAAAAGAAGAAACTATACTAACTCCTTTATAAAAAAGGAAAATTATTTAAATATAATAATAAATAGATTAAGAGATAGACTAATTACTTATACTTTAAAGTCTTTAGTTAAACTACTTTAGTAGTATATAATATTATTAATACTTTAAAATAGGATATTGTCTTAGGTATACTATAGTTATATTAATATAAACCCTTAATAAAATAAAGTAAAGGCTAAGTTTATTAGTAAAATAATAAATAAACTTTAGACTGGAAGAAGGACAGAGGAAGCCAGAAACCTTAACTCCCTAAGTTTAATAAGATTCCTACGTAATAGCAACAGAAATAATTTAAAGCTGTAAAAACTTAATCCTTAAAAAGGTTTACTAAAGGGAAATGAGATTTATATAAACTTAATTAATTCCTAGAACTTACTAAAGAAACTTAAGAAAAGGACCCTATAACTAAATAAAATATAGGAGAGTTTATAAACCCTATGGTTAATATTTTAAAATAATATTAAAAATTTAAGGCTTTATTTTAAAAAACCTTAATTAATTTAAATAGAAGTATATAAATACTACTATATACTAAATAAGATTATATAATAAAATTAAAGAAAGGGAAGTAATTAAAATATTTTCTATTATATAACCTTAATTAGTTAAAATTTAATACTTTTAATAAATAGATATAAGAATAAAAAGAGAAGGGATATATTAGAATCTCTAACTCCCTAGTATAATACTTTATTATCTTTATCTTAAAGAAAAATAAAAAACTACGATTAATTATTAATTATAAATAATTAAATAACATTATAATTAAAGACTAAATTCTTTTACTACTAATATCTAAGGTAAGAGATTAATTATAAAGAGCTGTAATATACTTTTAGCTAGACTTTACTAATACTTATGGATTAACTTAAATAAAGGAAGGATATAAATAGATAATAGCTTTTAATACCTTAGGAGAATTTTATAAATTTTTAGTAATACCTTAAGAATTAATAAATATACTTATATCCTTTTAGAAGAAGATTAACTATATCCTTTAGAAATATTAAAATAAATTTATTATTATTTATTTAGATAATATTTTAATATATTTAAAAATTAAAGAAAAATATAAGGAATATATATACTTAGTATTTTAAGTATTATAAAATAATTACCTTTTTATAAACCCTAAGAAATATTAATTTTATACGTAAGAAGTAGAATTTTTAGGATATATTATTACCCTTAGAACTATATAAATAAATTTAAAAAAAGTTACTGTAATTAATAAATAGCTAATATTAATATTAATTAAGGAAGTATAAAATTTCTATAGATTAATTAATTATTATTAATACTTTATTTAAAATTTCTTAGTCCTAGTTTAATTACTAACTAATATAATAAAAAAAAATTAAAAATTTAAATAGATAAAAGAAGTAGAGTAAGTATTTTAAGTAATTAAGTAAGCTATAACTTTAGAACCTGTTTTAGCTATATATAATTTAAAAAAACTAGTAGAAATTAAAACCAATATATTAAAATACGTAATCGGAGGAGTACTAAGTTAATAAGATAAAGAAGGAAAATCTCACCCTATTATATTCTACTCTCGGAAGCTTAATAAAGCTAAACTCAACTACGCAGTCTATAATAAGGAATTCTTAAAAATTAAAAGCTATTTAGAATAGTAAAGCTAATATTACTAAAGAAGTAAATTCTATATTAAGATTTTTATTAATTACTAGAATATTACTTACTTTATATTTACTTAAAAGTTATTTAGAAAATAATTAAAATACTTTAAATTCCTAAGTAAATTTAACTATAAACTTATATACTATAAAGGATTAGAAAATAAAAGAGCTAATGTATTTAATAAATAAATTAACTATTTCTAAGAAATCCCTGATTACTAAGGTATTATACTATATTAAAATATATAAGGTAATTATAAATAAAAATCTTTTAACTTAATATTTAAAGTAGAAAAATATAATAAACTTTTTAAGGAAATTAAGGAATATATAAAAGACTAGGAACTACACTAGTTTCTATTTTAGGTTATAATATAGAATAAATATCCTATAAATAAAAATAAATACTAGGTACTTTTTAATTTATAAAAGAAAGTTGTAAAATACGTTTATAAATACCTATTATTTAAATATTAAGGAATTACGACTATATATTAATAAGTACTTATAATATATTAATTTAAAAAAATAAAAAAGATTACTACTAATATTATAGTAACCTACGATAAGTATTAATATATTAAATATAAAAGATATAAACTATATAGAAAACTATAACCTTTACTAGTACCTAAACTACTATAGGAAATAGTTACCTTCAATTATATTATAGACCTGCTACTTTTTAAGGAACCTTTTACTAAAGTAACTTATAATAGTATTTTAATAATAGTAAATAAATTTATAAAGTAAGTATACTTTCTACTTTATTAGAAATTGTATTTAGCAGAAGACTTTATATATATATACCTAAGAATAATAGTAGTTAATTACGGTATACCCTAAGAAATTATCTTTAATAAAGGACAAACCTTTACCTTTAAATTTTAGTAAAAACTTATAGTAAGACTTAAAGTAAACTATAAACTTAGCAGTATATACTACCCTAAAACAGACGGCTAAATAAAATAAATAAATCAGATTATTAAGTAATACTTAAGATATTTTATTAATTTATAGTAAAATAATTAGGTTAATAAACTACTACTTGCTTAGCTATATTATAATAGTATAAAATCCAAATCTACTAAGCTAACACTATTCTACACTTTATATAAATATACTCCTTTAGCTTATAGGCTACCTTAGAAAGGACCTAATACTAATAAAGTATAACTTTAAGTAAAATTAATAGTTAACTTATATAAGGAACTAAAGGTACAGCTAGAACTTATTTAAAAATATATAAAATATTATATAAATAAAAATAAGATTAAGGGACTAAACCTTTAGGAAGGGGACATAGTTTACCTACTTTAATATATATAAGGTTATAAAATACTAAATATTAAAATAAACTAACTAAATAATAAACTTAACTTTAGAAAAATTAATTTATTTAAAATTCTAAAGAAAATTAATAATATTAACTATAAATTAGAAATACTAGAAGGTATATAACTAAAATACCTTATATTTTATATATTACTTTTAAAAAAAGCATAAATTAATAAAGTAATAGGAAAATTAATTTTAAATAAAATTATTATTATAAAGGATAAAGAAAAATAAGAAGTTAAAAAAGTTTTAGTAATATAAAGGAATTTAGAAGAAAATAATAAAATTAAATACTAAGTTAAATAAAAAAGGTATAACCTAATTTATAATACTTAGGAACCTATCGAAAGCTTTAATATAATAAAATTAATTTAAGATTTTTAAAAAAATTTAAGATTATACTTAAAACTTCTAATACTAGCTACTTAATAACTAAAACTACTTAAAAAAAAAAAAGTATATAAGTTTCTTCCGTTAGTATAAAAAGACCTAAATCTGCGAACTTTAAATTAATACCTAAGGAAGACTAGTTAATGTTATTAAAAACCCTTAATTATTATAGGTCTTATACTACTACCTACTCTACAGCTACCTTAGCATTAGCCTTTACTATTCCCTAATAAAATAACTCCTTACCCCGCTCTTCTGCCTTTTTATATATTTTATAAATACGTAATAAATAACCAGCTGCTTTAACCAGCTTAAATTATAGTTTAATTATTTAAGTATTTAAGAAATTAAAATACTCCCCAGCCTCTTCCTCCTTACGCTTTAAAAAATACTTTTAAGCTATTACTCTTTTAACTAAGGAAAGTTAATTACTACTATACTAAAGAACTAAGATTACTTATAGATATTTATAATAAGAATACTATTATAAAATTTCTTTACTATTATATAATTTTTATAATAAAAAAAAGTATTAAAAATTACGTAGGACAGCTTAAAATAATAATAACAAATATATAATATATTTACAACTACTTTAGAAGTTAATATATACTTTACTAAAGAAAAATTCTTATACCTTTTACAAATCCCTACAGATAAATCAGGTATAACAGAAATATAAAAAAAAAAAAAAATATATTTTATAAAGATTATATACTATAGTTAGATTAAGTACAGGGCCTTATTAAGTCTTAAGGATAAAACTAATAAAAAAGAGAGTATTATATTATAATTTAAATTAATAAAAGGTATAAAGGAAAAGTACTAAGAAGAACTATTACTTAATTAACTAATTATAAAAAGGAGTGATAAATATTAATGCTTCTATGATTAAAATAACTTATATAAGTACTTTAAATACTTTAAGGAGTAATAGGCTATAGTACTTTTACTAAAAATAACTAAATATATAAGATTTAATTTTTTACGTTTTTTAAATAACTTAAATAAATAATTGTTAATAAAGTATTAAAATTAAATATAAACTAAATCTTTATTATATTTTACTTACTTTATAATTATAACTACTTAAAGTTACTTCTTATCCTCTTTATTAATATAAACTAATTAACCTTAGCTTATTACCTTAGGAACTTACCCTATACTATTTAAGTATTAGGTCAGGACGTCACAGGTACCTAATATTTATTTTCGTTTATAGAATATTTATTTTATAATATAACCTAAGATAAAAATTAATATAGTTCCTAATTTTTTATATACTCCTTAATTTCTTTAAAAAGTTTATTATATTCTTCTACTTTAAATATTAGATTAAAAGATTTTTATTTATAATTATTTTATATATTTTAGTATAATATTATACTTTAGTAATTAAGGATTTTTTAAAAATAGTTAATTTTTCTATTAAGTATATTAGCTCTTTTATTTTCTAATTTTTTATAATATATAAGTTTATAGTTAAATTTACTTAGGAATTTAAAGTATTTTAATTATTTTTTAAATAACTTCTAAGTAAATATAAAGTAAGTAATATTTTAATAATTTATAAAAATCTTAATTTAGAATTTACTTCCTCTATAATATTAATTTTACTATTTTAAATAGCTTTTAATTTTTAAGAATTTTTTATTATAGACTATATAATTAAATTTAGCTTTATTAAGTTTTTATAAGTAAAATATAATAGGGTAAAGTTTTCCTTTATTATTTTACTAGTTTAGTACTCTGCTAATTATATATTTTAATATATTAATTTTAATTTCCACTAGTTTTTTAAGGTTATATATAGCTAATATAGGCTTTAAGGCTATAGTTTATTTAATTACTTAAAATACTTATTTAGCTTCCTTTATTTAATTAAACTTCTAATTTTTTTTTATTATATTAGTTAAAGGTTAAGTAAAAGTTAAAAAGTTTTAAATAAAGTATTAGTAATAGTTAGCTAATTTAATAAAACTTTATATTTCTTTAACTAACGTTAGCGTTAGCTATTTATTAATTATAGTAACTTTTTTTAAATTTATTTATATAGTTTTAAAAGTAATAATATATTTTAAAAATTCTACTTTTTATATATAAAATTAATATTTCTTAGGGTTTACAAAAAGGTAATTATTTTATAATACTTAAAGTATTAAGTATATATATTCCTTATATTTTTCTTTAGTTTTTAAATATATTAAAATATTATTTAAATATATAATAATAAATTTATTTTAATATTTTTAAAAAATATAGTTAATCTTTTTCTAAAAAAATATAAATATATTTATTAATCCTTAAGGTATTACTAAAAATTTATAAAATTCTCCTAAGGTACTAAAAGCTATTATTTATTTATATATTTTTTTTATTTAGGTTAATTTATAAATATTAGTAAGGTTTAGCTAAATATATATTATAGCTTTTTATAATTAGTCTTTTACTTTAGATATTAATAATAAAGGAGTTTAATTTTTAATTATAATATTATTTAGTTATTTATAATTAATAACTAATTATAATTTTTTATTTTTTTTTAAAATAAAGATAATAAAGTATTATACTAAGGAGTTAAAGATTCTAATATATCCCTTCTCCTTTTATTTTTATATTTATTTATTAAAAGTATTAAGTTTTAACTAATTAAGGTTATATAATAAAAAGTATTTTAGTTATTTCCTTTCCTTTAATTTTATTATATAATCTTATTTAATATATAATAATATTTATATACTTCCGTTAAGATTAATTAAGGTTTTTTAAAATAATACCTTAAACTTTTAATATTATTTTAGAATATTAGCTATTAAGTCTATAGATTTTTCTTCTTTTTCCTAATTACCTTTTTTTTTTATAGTTTTTAAAAATTAATTAAATTTATATAAATCTTATTTCCCTTTAGTAAACTTTTTTAAGGATTAAGCTTCTATAGTTTTAAATTATTTTTATTATTATTATATAGGAATTTTTTTAAGCTTAGGGAGTTAAAGTTTTTAACTTTTTTTATTTTTTTTTTTTTTTTAAAATTCTTTTATTATTTTATTAATAAATTAAGCTTTTACTTTATATTATTAAAGGTTTATATTAATATAATTATAATATACCTAAGATAATATTATATTTTAAAATATTAATAATATTATATACTACTAAAGTAGTTTAACTAAATACTTTAAAATATAAATAATTAATTTATCTTTTTACTTATTTATTATTATATTTAAATTATTTTCTTTCTTTATAAAAAAGTTAATATAGTTTTTTTTTTTATTTTTATAGTAACTGCAGGTATATTATAATTATAGCTAATATATAGTTCCTATTTACTTTAGAGTTTACTAAGACTTTAAGTAGTTTTTTATTTTATATTATTATAAAAGTAATTTTTTTTTTAAAAACTATTTATTTTTTATTACTATTATATTTATATTTTTTTTTAAAAGATATAAATTTTTTATTAATTTTATAATACCCTTTATTTAAAGACTATTTTAGTTTTTTAAATACTAGTCTTTAATTTTATATAATATATATAACTTATAGTAAAGGTTTTTGTAATTCTCTTATTTTATTACTTTATAATATAATCTTATTTATTTAATATAGATTTTATAAGTAATTTTATTATTTTATAGATTATTTAAAGTCTTCTAATATTTATAATATTTTTTAAATAATTCTTTAAATACTTTTATATAAGTTTTAAAGTTAAATTTAATTTTATATAATTAATTTACTAATTATTATTCTATAGCTTAGTTTTTTTCTAAGACTAAGTTATACTAGTCCTTTAGCTTATACCTTTAGTATTTAAAGTAGTTTAATTTATTATATTATTAATATTATTTAAAAATATATATTTTAATTCCTTTATTTTAATTATATTATTAAATAAATTTTAAAGTTTAGTAAATAATATATTAATAGCTTAGGTAATTTTCTATTTATTTACTATTTTTATATTTATAAAGTATAGTTAAATAAGGTTTAAGTATTATAATTTATAATTCTTAAAATTTATAAGTAACTTTTTATTTATTATATTACCTTTTATAGTAAAAGTTTATAATAAAAATTACTAAGTTTTATTATAAAAAAGTATTATATTTTACTTTTTACTTTAAGTAATATATATATTAATAAGTAATATAGTTTATTTAATAGATTTAGTAATAGTTATTATTTATAAAATTAATCTAGGGGTAGTTTTAAAGTATTTACTAATATTTTCCTTTAAGTCTTTATATTTTATTTATATTTAGACTTATAATAATTTATTATTTATTATTATATAGTTACTATTATATAAATCTATCTTAAATCTTTTAGTAAATAAAAGTTTTAATTTTTTATTTAAGATTATAAACGTTAATTTATTATTATAGTTTAATAAGTTTATTAATTTCCTTAGATTTACTTTTAATAAAGTTAGTAATATTCCTAACTTATTTTTTATATAAGGGTAACTTATAGTTTTATTAAGCTATAGCTTTAGTTATAGGTTTTTTAATTAGATTAGGTATATTATTAAGTAGGGTTATCCCTCTTTATTTATTTAATTCTCTTAGTTCTTCTTTATACTAAGGGTAATTATTATTTTTTTATTATAATAAGTTAAAAGATTATTTATTTATATTTATAATATAGACTTTTTTTTTTAGTTTTAGAATTTTATTTTTATATTTTTTCTTAAGTATTTAATAATTTCTAACTATGTAGCTATTTTTACTATAGTTATAGTATTTAAATTTTTTCTTATATTATAAAATATCTAGGTCTATTTTTTTAGGTTTACTATTATTATTTTTAGTAATTTCCTTATTTTATTTCTTATCTTAGTTAATTTAGTATTTATTTTATTAATATTATTAAGTAGTACTAGTCTTAAGTTTATATAATAGGTTATTTACTTATATATAAATATTTATAAATAAAACTAGAGTATATATAGATTAATTAGTATTATAAACTTTTTCTTTAACTTTTTTCTTAAGTTTATTATAAAAGTATTTAATAAAAGTTAATTTATTTTAGTTAAGGTATATAATAATATTTTAGAATTTTATAGTATAATTTAAGTATTTTCTTTTTTAATATATATTAACTAAGGTATTTTTAGCTATTTTAATTTTACTAATATCTTTAAATACTTTCTTTAATTTAAAAATATATTTATTATAATTATTAAAGATTTATTAAGTTTATTCTTCTATTTCCCTAGCTAGACTTTTTAAATAATTATCTAAAATAGGCCTAAATTATTTTAAAGTAATACTTTTAAAATATAAAGTAATAAAGTAAATTTTTTTTTTAGTAGTATTAAAGATATTTTTAAAGTTTTTAAAGTATACTTTAAGCTAAATTAAGTATAAGTAAAGTTTTTTAATATTTTTCTTAAATATAAGGGGTAGTTATTATTTAATAAAGATTTTAATATTAACTATCTTAGGTTTCTTTTTATTAAGTTTATTAGCTAAAACTTAATTAAGTTTATATATATTTTAGATAAGTATTATTAATTTATTTTTTTTAAAAAAAGTAATATTAAGTATATCTTTTATAGTAATATTTTTATTTTTATTAATTATAAATATATTAGGTTTAGTAATTAAAGTATTAGTAATTAAGCTAGATTTAGGTATAATAGTTTATATTATTTAAAGGTTATTTAGTATTTTTTTAAGTAAAAATTATTAATATATAACGTCTTAACCTAATACTTAAATAGTATAGGGTAAGTTCCTAAGGTAATAAACTAAGGTTAATTAGTTTATATTAATAAAAAAGATAAGAAGTAGCTTTAAGTAAATATAATTATAAAGTAAGTAAAATATAATAAAAATTTAGTTTATATTTAATCTTAATATTTTATTAATAACTATTTATTTAAGTTATTTAAAAAATATAAAAAATTAAATCTTATATATTTAGTTATTCCTAGTAGCTTACTTAATAAAGTCTTATTATATTTAGTAAACCTATAACCTTAGCGTTAGAGACTTATGCATTATAATATATATATCTTAGTAAACTTATAAAGTCCGGTTATAATTAGCTATCTTCCTCCGTAGTTTTTCTAAATAGTATGTACTTTAGATCAAGTCGTAATAAATAATAATAAGAAATTTACACTTATCCTAGAACCTAAAGTAATTAATACTATATAACCCTTAGTAAATTATAATATATTATACTTTTTAGTATATTATAATAATAAATACTAAATATACTTTAGTAATAAATAAAGATTAAGATAGTTTTTTAAAAGACCTAAGATATAAACCTTAAATATACTTAAAAAAGTTACTTAAGAGAATACTTTAGAACCCCTATATAACTTTAATAAAGAAAAGAAAATACTTTATAAATAAAAATAAGAAGAACTTATATAATAAAAATATAATACTATGCAGTAGGACTATAATATAAGATATATTAACCTTAATATTAGTAAATTATACTTAAACTATAGATTACAAAAACCCCAGGGACTTAAATATTTTTATAAATAAGAATTTTTAGATAAAAAAGATAATAAAAGTAAAGATAAAATTACCTATAATTATAATAGTTTTTTAAATATTATACTATTAGTAAGCCCTATATTAAAAAAGCTTATTAAGTAATAGAGAAAAATCCTAAGAATTAATTTAACTAATATTTATAATAAGACTTAGGTATTAGGAGAAAAGTTTTAATAATATTTTAATACTTAATACTTTAAACCTAAAATAATAGGATTAGTATTATATTATATTAATAATATTTTATTTATAAATTAATATAATAAATTTAATATTACTAACTATAAGCTACTATTATATAAATAATATACTTTATATAAACTTATTAAATAGTATAAAAATTATAATACTACTAACTATATATAAAATAAGTTTATACTTTATAACTAAAATAATTACGTAAAATATTAATATTAGTACTATATACTTATATATATTATAAAAAACCTATTTAAATAAAATTTTAACTTTAAAAAATATACTAGTAGATATAAATATAATACTAAGGTATAAAAGATTAGCTAAAATAACTTTTAGAAATATTATAAATTTACTAATAGGTATATCCTAAAACCTAAATATACTTAATATAAATATTATAATATTTAAGTTTATAAACTAAGCTAAATTACCTTAGAATTAAATAATATTAAAAGTAATCTTTATAATAAAAAGTAAAATAATAAAATAACCTAAAATAATAATAAATATTATAATAGTATTAATAATATAACCTACTATAACCTAAATACTATAATAGGGGGAAAAAAGCTATAGAAATTCTTAGTAAATAAATAATTAAATAATAAACTAATTATAGTTTATATAGATTTTAGAGCTATAATAAGCTATATTATACCTTAACTAGTTAACTACCTATAGTTAAACTATTATAAAAAAGAGAAACTATATACCTTTATAAATATTAAAAAATAATAATTTACTTATAATAATAGAACTATTAATTATAAAACTAATTACTTTATAATCTAGTTTAGTAAAATTAAGGATATATTTAAATTTAATATTATAAATATTATAGAATATAATATACTTTTAGGATATAATTAGCTTAAGTTATATAACCTTAATATTAACTAAGTTAAAGGTTAGGTAAAATAGTAAACTTGCCCTAAATTAATTAATTTTAAAAATATACTATAGCTAAATTAGGAAGATTAATAAAATACTATAATATCCTTAATAATAGGATTAGTAACCCTTATATTATATAAAGAAATAAAAAAATATATAGAAAATAAAAAAATTATAAAATAAATATAATTTAAAAAGCTAGAAAAGCCCCTAAGAATAGTTAAATATATTAAAAAACCTAAGAAAAAATAACTTAGGTTTCTTAACTTAATTATACAGAAGGTTAAGGAACTATATTATTAAGATTAAATACTAGAATATTTAAAAAATATACTAATAGACCTTTAGTATATACTAATCTTTAATAAAGAATTAGATATTAGACTATTAAAATATAGCTAATAGGATTATAAAATTAAACTTATAAATAATAAAGTATTAATATTTAATAAAATCTATAACCTTAGTATTATTAAACTTAAGATATTTAATAAATAAATTAAGGATTAGCTAAAGAAAAAATATATTAGACTTTTTAAATTTTTAGTAGAATATTTAATTATATTTATACTTAAGAAAAATAGTAAACTTTAACTTATTATAAATTATAGATAATTAAATATAATAATTAAAAAAAATATTATACTACTACTATTAATTTCCGAAATTAAAGACTAACTTATAGGAGCTAAGATCTTTACTTTACTAAATCTTAAAGAAGTATATAATTTTATTTAAATTAAGAAAGGTAATAAATAGAAAACTACCTTTTATATTAAATATAGACTTTATAAATACTAGGTAATACCTTTTAAATTTATAAATACTTTAGTATTTTTTTAAAAAATAATTAACTATATATTATAAAACTATATAAATTATTTTATTATTATATACCTTAATAATATTTTTATTTATTTTAAAAATTTAGAAAAATATAAGAAATATATTAAGTAGGTATTATAAATACTATAGGATAATAAACTCCTAGTAGAACCTAAGAAATATAACTTTTATATATAAAAAGTTATATTTTTAAAATATATTATTACTTTAGGAAAAATCTAAATAAACTTTAAAAAACTTAAGGTAATTAATAACTAAAAGCTATTTAAAAATATTAAGTAAGTATAAAGCTTTTTAGGATTTATTAACTATTATTAATACTTTATTAAAGACTTTTTAAAGATTATTATATTATTAATAAACTTAATAAAAAAAAATATTAAATTTAAACTAATATAAGATATTTAAAAAGCTTTTAACTACCTTAAATAAGCCTTTATAAATATATTAATACTTATAATATTTAACCTAAATAAGCCTATTATAAGACTATAAGGATGCTACAGGGTAGCTAGTCTTATCGCTGGTCTAGTAATCAAGGTAAAAAGGTGTAATAAGGTGGAATTAGCTTGTAATAGCTTGTTATTGTTGTAGATGCTTGTGATTACTAGTACAGGAAAACTCAGGAAA